>APFE030179930.1:0-21118 GCA_000404065.3 Pinus taeda
ATATGCAGCCCGCTTTGGTTCTCCACAAGTGCTTTGAAATTTCTGAACTTCTCAAACACTTCACTTTTGTTTTTAAGAAAGTAAATCCAAGTCTTTCTTGTAAAATCATCAATAAAAGTTAGGAAATATTAGTTACCTGCTAATGATGCTGCTTGCATCGATCCACATAAATCTGAGTGGATGATCTCTAAGGGTGCCTTTGCCCTTATTCTTTTACCTGATGGAAAACTTTCTCTATGTTGTTTTCCCAAAATGCAGCCTTCACATAGGCTGTCTGGTTTCTCTATCAATGGTAATCCTTTCACCATTTCTTTTCTGCTTAGCAAGTTTAGACCTCCAAAATTGAGATGTCCAAATCTCAAGTGCCACAACCAATTCTCATCCTTTGGCACGCTTTGGAAGGCCTCTTGGGTCACTGCTGCAATTACATTTTTGTTCCTCAAATCTACCATGATCCTGAGAGGGAACATCCTGTTCCTTGTCATCTTCACTTCAGCAATGCATCGCTTGCTGGGTGGTATATCCATGATGGTACACACATCATTCACAAAGTAAACATTGTAACCCTTTTGAACAAGCTGTCCAATACTCAAGAGGTTACATTTCATTCCGGGGACATAATAGACATCTGCTATGGTTTTCCTTTCTCCTTGCTTTGTAAATATTTTTACCTCCCCTTTTCCCATAACAGAAACTTTGCTATCAGTTCCTAGTGTGACCTCTGATTTCATATTTTTATCTAGGGCAGAAAAGAGAGCTATATTGCCTGTCATATGGTTACTGCAACTTGAGTCTAAAAACCATGTCTTCACTATTTGTTTCAGCCATGTTACAAGCTAACAACACATTAGTTTGGCTGATGTTCTCTCTAGTAACATTTGCATTTTGTCTATTACTCATATCATGCTGCTTCTTTCTACATTCACTGGCATAATGCCCATATTTCTTACAATAATAGCATTGGACATTGGATTTTTCATACCTTTGTCCTTGAGCATGATGTTGTTCTCTTTGCTGGCTGCTGCCTTGGCCTTGGTTCTGATTTGGATCGCTGCCTCTTCCTTGAGCATTTGCTGGACTGTTCCTTCTTTCTCTGTTTTGGCTTCTGCCTCTTCCTCTCTTGTTTCCTCTGCCTTGACCTCTTCCTCTTCCAAAGGACATCTGGGTCTTGAAGGCTTGCTCTAGAGATGAGTTTTGATTCCTACTCAATCTTTGCTCATGTGTTATCAGTGATGCATGTAGCTCATCAACTGAAAAGCTTGAGAGATCCTTTGTCTCTTCAATGGTGGTGACAATAGCATCAAACTTTGAGGGTAAGGCCCTCAATATTTTCTCCACAATCCTCCTATCTTCAATGGTTTCTCCATGAGTCCTCATCTGTGTGACTAGACCAATTACATGTGTGAAGAATGAGTCAATATTGTCTGACTCCTTCATGTTGAGATTCTCAAAATCTCTCCTCAGCAACTGTAGTTTTGCTATCCTCACTTTCTCCATGCCTTGATAGGCTGTCTTGAGGTTTTTCCATCCTTCTTTGGATGTCTTAGCTCCTGCTATCCTTGGAAACATACTCTGGTCCACTGCTTGATACAACAACACACGGGCTTTTGAATCCCTTTTCCTATTGCTCTTCAGTAGATCTTTCTCTGCCTGAGTTAACCTGTTAAACTCTGTTTCATCTGCTGGTTCATCAAAGCCATCTTCAACTATTTCCCATAAATCTTGAGAGGCAAACCAGGCTCTAATGGTTATTGCCCAGTAGTCATAGTTCTTCCCATTAAACTGTGGGAGCTGGGTGTTAAACATACCCATACCAGTGCTTGTGCTGGCCATTCCTTGCATCCTCAGCTATGCTTCTAAATCCTTGACTGTGTATTTAAAAGCAACTGACTTTTGCAACCAAAAGACTCCTCCCTTCAGCTTCTTTGTCACCTACAAAGAGCCTAAGCCTCCTCTGATACCACTGTTGGGGTATTTTTGTGTATGCAATGGGAAAATACCAAAACCAGAAAAATAAAACACAGAGGCAATGCTCTGTTTTCTTTACACCAGGATCTTTTTCCACAGAGAAGTCTTTTTTTTTAAATTACACAGAACAGAGTATTTCACCACCATAAAATGATTTCTATTCATTAAAACAAAATGACTGAGACATATTCATCCTCTTTCACTCATAGGGATTCACCAAAACATTTTAACAAAAGTTACTCTGCCTCCTATGAAATTTTACACCACTGTGTGTAAATATTTCATTTACATTCACTGCTGTGTGAAAACAAAATTACAGAGTTTTACACATTTACCTTTTCACCTGTGTGAAACAATTCATGGATTTCAACAAAACTATCCACTGGTTTTCTTCATTTACTTCTCCTCCTGCACTGTTGTGCAATCTTTGCATTTCATTTACATTACAAACAAAAACATTTTTACCCTGCTGCTGCACTCTCTTTTTACATTACAAACCCAAAAGAAAATTCATGCACTTCTGTGCGTTCCTCCCCTGCAATACAAAATTAATATCTGGTCATTTACAGGTGCTGTGGACCCTCTGTTTTTTTTGCTGCCGCGGATTGAGGTTCACATCCTCCCATGTGCAATACACCATTACACAGAGTCAAGGCTCCTATTAAAACATATGTAAAAAAAAAAAAAAAAAAACTTACATTGTATTTCGCCCATACTCCATATTAACTCGCCGTAACAAAAACATTAAAAACTTTACCAAAAATATGACAATGTATTAACTTAGGTATGGGATGTAAGGTATGGTCCACGCTGTATTTATAATTCATCAGACCCGTATGTACTTTGAAGATTTTAACGACGGTGAACCTTCCCTTGAATCGAACGGTGGAGAGCAAGCAGTTTAATCGAACGGCGGAGGATGCATATCGAACACCTTTTTCACGGTACTTTACACCAAAGTTGCACTGTGGTAAATCGATGGACGTAAATGCTGGAGGTCATCGGACGAGTGAAATCAAAATCGGAAGAGGTGAGTTGATCGAAAGTTACCTTCCGAAAAGTGTCAGGCGATGATGTCACGCCTGTCCACATGTCAGCGTCGGAGCACCATCGTACGGAAACAGCTTTATGCCAAAAGCGGTGCGATATCTTCCTGGCGGTTTAGGTTTGCTGCTGGGTGGTTTTGACTTGGTACGACGCAGTTTGAATGCTGGCCCGTGCGCACAGCGTTGAAATTATATATTTTCAACACTGATGCGGTTCATGTTTCTTATCTCTGGATGCTTTCTAGCGCGTTTCTTTTTAAGTTTATATTTCTCATTTTTGGTAACTTAGTATTTTGATAATAATGGCTATTAATATCTATTTTAAGAGTGTTTGGCAGATTTTTTGTTTGAAAAAATATTGGATAAATTTATAATAAAAAAAATTCACGGCATAGCTATTCATGGATGTCCAATATTGGAAATAAGGGTTGTTATAGCACCATTCAAAACTTACAAAAATAATAAACATGTTAGCATTTTAAACTTCATAAAATAACAAACTACAACATATATGGTTAATAATAAAAGTTTGTTAGCATTTTAAATTTCATAAAATAACAAACTACAACATACATTGTTAATAATAAAAGTTAGTTATATACTGAATGAAAAATTGTTTTTTAAGGTTATATCAAAAATCAAGTTTAATGTTGAATATAAAAATGATCTGATAACAAAATATTATCACCAAAATTATTTCAAATTTAGATACCCCTTAAAATAAAAAAAACGCATATGAATTCTCACTCTCAATTCTTTAACCAAATTAAAAAAATATTAATTCAATTTTAAACACTAAAATATTACATTATCTTCCTCCTCCTCAACTTGTCCTATTGATCTCGACCATATTTTTTTGGTACCTTCACCATTAAGTTGCATCTCTAATTTATCTATAATTTTATGTTCTATAAATGTATATCCTGCCAACCCTTCTTTACACTCTCAGGTCCTCCTCCTCCACTTGTCACACTAATCCCAAACATATTTTGTTTTGGTATCTTCAACACTAATTTGCATCTATAATTTATCCATACTCTTATGTTCAATCAATGTATACCCTGCAAGCCCTTATTTACCCTCTCATTGGACTACTTTCCAATGCAAAGATCCCTCTCTTGGGTACAAGCTAGTAAGATTGTTTGATTTTTTATTTCTAAATTTAAATTTATTTTTTGTTGACCTTTTTAATCAAGAAATATTTATTTTTCATTATATTAAGGAAAATTACAAGATGTAGATGTTGTTATCAAAAAATACTCTACTCATAGTGTATGTATGTTTGTAAATACAGCTAGTGATATATAAGCATGATAATATTAACATATAACTAAAAAACGCAGTTCCTGTTGAGCCTATACTATATGGTTCGTGAAAGGGCGATGGCAATACTGGTAGTGTGCTCCATCCCTCTGCTCATGTATCAACCATGTGTCATGTGGTGTGACTGCTACCTCCTTGGATATCATTTTAGCAAGTGTGTTGTGTTCCCTATATATATGACGACAACCAAAGTTGTCAAATAAAGAGATGAGTCTATGGGCCTCCTCTAGGATAGGCCTCAGAGTGTAATAATGACAAATTGATGTTTTATTAATCCAATTGCAAGCAATTTTTGAGTCCCCAAAAAGTTGTAGATTCTTCCAATGTTTTCCTAATGCGAACTGAATGAGATGTTTTGCAGTGATGAGCTCTGCATAATTGTTTGTGCCCCCTCCAACCCCCATTTGGATTTGGAAGTTATGGGAGTCTGATAGATATAGGATGGCATGACCCCCACAACCTGCTTCTTGTGCAGATCCATCAAAAAAAGTCCATGGCTGGGTGTGGTCAATGATTTCCAGGATAATATGTCTTGGAGGATGATTAGCATCGTCTTCAGGAATGTTGCTAAATTCTGCGAGAAATCGCGTAGAGATGGTGGGCTAGTGAGGAGCAATATCTTGAAAAATAAGACAGTTACGAGCTATCCAGATTTCCCAGCAGATGAGGAGGGAAAGGTTCCTGACCTTTATTTAGGATGCAGATGTCCACCATGTGGTCCAAGCTTCTCTAGTAGACAGTGCCCTCCATGTGCACTGAGTATGGATGTTCGAGAGGACAGATATCCAAAGGTCTATAGTGATAAGGCATGTGAGGAAGAGGTGATCTGCAACACTGTCTTTACATAAGATGCACAAAAAAGGGCAATGTTGTCCTTTCTTGATCAGATTATCTCCAGCGGGAATCTTGTTTTTCAAAATTAACCACATGAGTAGTCTAGTTCTAGGGGGTTCTTTGAGTTTCCACATGCATTTCCACCATAATTCTATAGGATGATGTTTATGAATGCTTTCTAAATAGAGGTATCCCTCTTTGGGGGAGTACCACCTGTTTTTTGCATGTGCCCAAATAATCTCATCCTCCCCTTCTACTATCTTGATATGATATTCGACTAAGACAATTGTGTAGTCTACGCACTGTTTATGCCACTGTTGAGGAATGTGCAGACTGCGAGCAGATTTCCAGGCCTAGTGGAGAAACTTGGATCGTTCCATGTCAACAATGTGATTGATGTGAGCAATGCTAGAGTTGGCGAGGAGGAGCTAAAGTTCCTCAGGGATCTTGTGGGCATTACCACACCCAATCCATGTGTCCAGCTTGATGCGGACAGATGTGCCAGCTTGTTTTCTCCAAGTGATTCCATCTCGGATGAGTGATAAAGAATTTATAACTGCTTTCCAAATGATTGAGATCCCTGTTTTATTCGAGCTTATCTATCTGAGCCAGTTCATCAGGTTTAGGGGAGCTATGTTCTTGAAGGAAGCCACCATAGTCCAAAGGCTATTTAGTGCTATTAGTTGCCATCCTAGCTTGGCCACTAGAGTAGTAGAGCAATCTTCTTGTTTTTTTATTCCCCACCCTCCCCATTTCCTTCGAAGGGTAAGCAAATCCCATTTTGCCCATGCAAAAATACTTCCTATCTATTTGCCTTTCTAGAGGAGCCTGCAATAGAGATTATGTATTCTAGTAAGGATTCCTCGAGGTATCCAAGCTAGGGACATCTAGTACACTAGAGTGGCTTCAAGAACAACTTTGATGAGAACTAGTCTTCCGGTCTTGGAGAGATACTTATGGTACCATATATTCAGTATTATTTCTAACTTTCAGATTAACCATGTGTCATCAGCTATTTTGTTTCCATGGGGCTTGAGCCTGTAACCCAGATATCTGAGTCCATCCTCCAACTGTAACAAGACTGAAGGGAACTAGAGAAGAGCAAACTCGATCTCATGTCAGGTGAAATCACAAGTTGTAATGGTGGATTTAGAGTTGTTGATGAGCATGTTTGTTGCAGTTTGAAAAAGGGAGATGGTGTTTTTTAGGGTAGTCACATCCCCAATTCCACCACTGAGTAAGATCAACACATCATCCACAAAGAGTAAATGAGTTATTATGCATCTGCTAGTGATCCTAATTCCCATGGGTCTTCCTCTGAGGTGCATATCTTTTATAAGTCTACTAAGTCCCTCCATAAACAGTAAAATAGCAAGGGGGTTAGGACGCATCCTTGCCTGAGGCCTCTTTCAGATTGAAAGAAAGGTGTTTCCTCTCCATTGACCAATACACTAAAGGGTATGTTTGTGATGCAATACATGATCCATTTTATAAACTCATATGGGAATCCTAAATGAGTTAGGCGCATTCAGAGGTATATCCAACTTACCTAGTCAAAAGCCTTTGACAGGTCTACCTTAATCATCATACCTTTAATCTTCTTCGTCTGGATAGAATGCATCACTTCCTGAGTAGTACCAAATGCTTCATGAATCTGATGATCTTGGAGGGAGGAAAATTGTTTCGAGGAGATGTGGGTGGAGAGAATGGGTCGAATATGGTTTGCTATGATTTTTGCAATGATTTTATAAATGTAATTGCATAGGGAGATGGGGCGGAAGTCATCAAAGGAGGTTGGGTTGTCTGATTTGGGAATGAGGCCGATGAAAGTGGAATTGATGGCCCCATGCATATGACTAGTGGTCCTACATTCTTCAATGACCTTTAGTAGATCACCTCCAAGGATTTCGAAAAAGGCTGTATAAAACTCCACCGACCATCCATCTAGTCCAGGACTCTTGTTGCGCTTAAAAAATTTCAAAGTAGCCTCTAGTTGCCCTAAAGTGACTTCCCTGTTCATCTCCATAACATTCTCCTGATCTACAAACCGAGGGAAGAGTTGTGCTACTCTGATGACTTCAGCAAGAGTCGTAGTGTGAGGTGCTTGATAAATATGTTTGAAGTGTGATGTGGCCATAGAGGCCAGTTGCTGGAAGGTATGAACATCATTCCCCTGCTCATTTGTGAGTTACCATATGGTATTGATTGCCTTTCGACCATTTGAAAAATTATGGAAATTTTTTGTGTTGTCATCTGCCTCCATCAACCATATCTCTCTACTTCTCAATCTCCAGGTTCTTTCCCCATATTTTAGTATCTTTCCTCTCTTTGATATTAACTCAGTAATCTTATCCTTTTGATCTCTTGATATGAAAAACCCTCCCTCCTCATCCTCCAAATCAAAAATTTTTAATTCAATATCTGCTAGGGTTTGTACTTCTTGTTCTCTCTTAGTGTGTGCCCAGATTTTTGATAGCCTTTTCATCTCTTTTAAGTTGGTGACAAAACCTTCTGTAATGTTCCCTCCAGTAGCAAGGGGTGGGACATCTAGAAATTATTGATCAATCAATTATAGGTGACATCCTTCAACCAGGTGGTATTGAATTTGTAGGGGGCTCTAGGCTTTCATATGTTATGAAAATAGCTCACAAAAAGATAGAAAAGATAGATCAACGCCTTAGAATTCAACATCTTTGAGGGGCCAACCTCCTTTACATTACACAAATGAACAATTCTTGGATGATAGAAATGACAAGACCTCCTTTCTATATATAGGAGTCTAAGGGGTCATAATATAATCGGAGCCGACATAACAATAATAATGTAAGGGCACAATAATAACAATAGTGGGCTTCTATGGGGCACAATAATAACAATATGGGGACTACATGGGCACAAAAATATAATAAGGGGGTTGTACTAATAACAATAAGGGGTTACACTAGTAGTATAGGGACTTAACATGCCCCTCTCCTTCAAATAGTTTTGTCCTCAATCCTTGAGTAGTTGTTGATGCTTGTGTATAAATTCTTGTCCTCCCATGTGGAATCTTCAGCAGGTAAGTTCTTCCACATGATGAGATACTCTGAAATTGATCTATTTCGTAGCTTTCGATTTCTCAATTTTGTGACTGCTTTAGGTTCCAATATGACTTTTCCTTCCTTGTTAAGTTCTCACAATATTGTTTGAACTGGGATATTCTGCATCTTTTGAATGAGTTCCCACACCTTTGGGCCTATGGATATATGTAAGGCCTAATGTTCGGAGGAACACTTTGTGGAATCAAATGAATAGAATGATCATGATCACTAATAGGTGGGAGGCCTTCGGGAGTCTCAAATACCTTGGAATGATTCTCCAAAACGTTTTGGAGATCTGGAGAAATATATTATTTCAATGTGGGATCCTCTAGTGAACATAATTATGAAGCTACAACTTCCAATGAAGTATGGAAGATCCTCGAAGCAGAATTTGGTGCAAGGGGGAGTAATCAAGTCGAAGACAGTAGTGTTGTTCAGCCTATTGTAGCAGTGCTTGAAGATGAGAATCAAGATGGATCTATAGCAGTGAATCTAGAGAGAGATGAAGGATTTTGTGAATCTCACTTGAAAGTGGATCACAATGTTGATGGTGTGATGAGAATGAAGATGGATTTGTAGCAGTGAATCTACAGAGAGATGAAGGATTTTATGAATCTCACTTGAAAGTGGATCACAATGTTATGGTGTGTTATCTGATAAAAAATGGTCAATATACAGACTAAATGTTCTTTTCCTTTCTGGACAAACCCTTCTAGTTCCTCTAGATAAACCTCTTCTTTTAGTTCTCCATTAAAAAATGCAGACTTTACATCCAGTTGATGCATCATTCAATGTTTCTTAGTAGCTAAAGCAATTAACATTCTGATAGTGTTCATTTTAGCTACAGGGGCGAAGTTTTCTTCATAGTCTATCCCTTCTTTTTGTGAATACCCCTTTGCAACCAACCTAGTTTTTAGTTTTTCTATAGTTCCATTTGCATTAATTTTCGGTTTATATAACCATTTACAACCTATGATCTATTTTCCTCGAGGAAGTTCAACCAATTCCCAAGTGTTATTTCTTATTATTGAATCATATTCCTGTTCCATGGTTGTTTTGCATTCACTACATGCATTTGCTTCTTTATAACTAGATGATTCAACCACATTCATCATACTAGTTATAAAAGCATTTTCCTTATATCTTGTAGGCATTTGAGCTTTCCTACCTGATCTCCTGAGTGATGGGGTAGTGGTTTCAAACATTATTTCTTCCTGCTGCTGCTGCTGTTGTTGTTCATTCTCTGCCTTTGTTCGTTGTTTACCCTGATTTTTCTCTATTTCTTCTTCCTCAAAGTACGAAATGTACCACCCCTCATAATGCTCATTAGGTTCTTCATTATCCTGCTCATGAATTTAACATCTATACTAACAAAAATCTTGTGAGTAGAGGGTTTAAATAATCTGTATGCTTTATATGACAAACAATATCCTATAAAAGTACATATGACGGCTTTCGATTCTAATTTTCTTCTATATTCCTTTGGAATGTGGGCAAATGCTTTAGATCCAAATATTCTTAAGTGTTTTACTGCACGCTTATATCCATATAGTGCCTCAAAAGGAGTTTTAGAATCAAGACTTCTTGTAGGACTCCTATTTTTTAAATAAACTGCATTATTCACTACTAAAGCCCAAAATCCATTTGAAATATTCTTACCTTTAAGCATACTTCTAGGACATTCCACCTGTGTTTTGCTCTTTCTTTCTGTTACTCCATTTTGCTGTGGAGTATGGGGTACTGTAAACTGCTGTAAAATTCCATGATCTTCATAATTCTGATGAGTTTATCCTTCCTATATTCTCTCCCTTGATCAGAGGGGAGAATTGTTATATGTTTCCCTTTTTGTCTTTCAATCATATTTTTAAACCACTTAAAGTATTCGAATGTATGGATTTTCTTACTTAAGAAATACACCCAAGAAAACTTCGTACAGTCATCAATAAACAATAGGAAATATAGTGCACCTCCTAAAGATTTTGTCTGCATGGGGCCACAAAGGTCTATGTGCACTAAATCCAGTATATCCCTCAATTTCTTTTCTACTCTAACAAGGAATTCTTCTGTATGCAATTTTCCTAAAGTATAGGCATCACAATCATTATGTATTTGTTTTAGCATAGGAAGGTCTCTTACCATTTCTTTCTTTTGTAGTAACAAAAAATAATTGTAGTTGATGTGGCCCAATCTATGATGCCAAAGCTCTTCTGTAGTCAGGCTCGTTGTTGTCAATGCTTGAACCAGTACAAGTCTCACATCCAACTTGTACAGTCCTCCTATTCGGATTCCTATAGAATTGTCTTCATGCCATATAGCAGATCTTTAATTTAGTAGTTAGATTTTAAAAATTCAACTTTCAAATGTTGATTTGTAATCATAAATACTGAAATCAAGTTCTTTGTTATACCAGGAACATACATTACATTATAAATTTGTTTTGATATTACCATTAGGTAGAATAACAGAAACTTTCCGACACCCTTTGATTTGATGGGTTCTATCATCACCTAGGTAGATCTGTGTGCCTTCATTGATTTCTTTAAAATCCTCGAGCCAGTGCTTATTTCCTGTAATATGTGTTGATGCTCCCGAGTCTACATACCAGATGTATGCATCAACATTTTCATCACGATTTTCCATGAACAATCTTAAATTCTGCAAGTGATCACCATTCACGAGATGACCTACATGTCTTTTCGGCTTTTGATGTTCTTCATGATACTTCCTTTCCCTACACTTCGTGGCAATGTGACCCAATTTTCTGCAATAAAAACTTTTAGTTTCAGATTTGGCTATTTATGTGAACTTGTTATGTTTTGCTAATGTGGTCCTCCTTTCCCTTTGTAGAAGTCTTTCTTTGCCATCAATGCAAGATCGACACTCTCGGGCTTCATAGATGATCTCCTCTCTCCTTCCTGCATCAGTATACACGTTAGCTCTTCAATGTACGGGATCTTCTCTTTGTCATTTATCCTAGTGATGAAAATCTGATAATCATCAGTGACACCATTCATTGTAATGGTTACAAGATCTGTATTGTCCATTGTATGACCAATATCTGATAATTTTATTTTTAGATCCTTAATCATTGCTACAAATGAAGAAATTGTTTGATTCTCCTCCATCTTCATACATAGGATCTTACACTTGAGGAACAAAAGACGATTTGAATTCCTGATCTTGTACAATTCCTTCAGAATTCCCCAGATCTTGTTAGCTGGCTTTCCTTATCTGATGTGCAGTATAGTGTAGTCTTTCACTAACATCTTTAACACTGTCCTTTCTCTACTTTCTCATTTCTCCCAATCTGGGATCAATGTTGATCCAGCCGTAGGCTTTGGCTCATCCCCATTCATAATCGTCCAAGAACTCTGCACTTCTAGTAGAGTCTACATCTTGAACTTACAATTTGCATAATTGGAACTATCGAGCTTGTTATGCTCATTCATGCATTCTTCAAATATATTATTATTCATCTTAGTTATTTAGAAAAAATAATTCAACAAGTAAAAGATGTTAAATTTACCCCATATATGTGATAGAGACAGATCATTGATCTTCAATGTTGTTTGATCTCGCAGCACACCCGCAGATCACCATGGCTTTCTTCTCAGCCTCCAGACATCCTTCTATTGTCAGCTATAGCCTTATTCTTGGCTTCCTCGTGCAGCTTCTCTGACAGTTGCAGCCTTGTTCTTGGCTTTCCCATGCATCCACAACCTTGTTGTTGGCTTCCACAATTGTCTTAGAATTGCCTGTCCTTTTTACAAAAGCATCGCAGCTGTACATGTCTTTCCTATGATGATAAAAGGATAAATATGTGTGAAGGATCTACACTGACCTCATCACAAACGTACACTCATAACCAACAATGATTTCAAAATCGTCGCAATTATCTTCCTCACAACTTTGATGATCTCGGTTCAACAAACTACCCACTAGCCAGCGTACAAGTTCCTCAGCCCTTACGCTCTGATACCATGATTAAAAATGGTAATGTTTGTATTAATAAGAATAAAACCCACTGGTCAGCTCTACGAAAAAGAGTCTGAACCAGGAGAGTCTAGCTCTACAGAACACTCTACATTGTTCATGCACATTACACATTAAATAGAATACATGGTTTTAGGGAAGTTAGAACAACATCCTAAGAAATAGAAACTAATTCCTATCCTAAGGTTACGTGAACCAACTCTAACTATTCTAGGATATTCTCCATTATCTTCAACATTATCAACAGACACTGATTTTGGCATAGATAATGTTGCCAATGGAGAAGCATCTGGTTTAGTGGATCCAATAATTGAAATTGCTGATGTTAAATTTCATAAAAATGCATTCGTATGGGGGCCACGTGCCCAGGGACTGGAGCTAGCTTCCCACCCTCACTTTTTGGGCCCCCAACACATTACATCGTGGTTGAATGTCCCCATAAAACCTACGCCTAGTGCCCACCTAGTGCATGCGCCCAAAACTCTCCAAGTTGTGGTCATGTGATGGGTTGTATGACCCGAGGCTATCCTCACTGCAACAACCTAGGGCTAAGCTCCCTTCTACTCCATTCTAATGGTCATATTAGCCGCATGTGGCCTAGGGTTGGCCCCCTCCACTCTCCGCCTGTGGTTTTGTGTTATGGCTTCGGTTTGGTTTCATGGTGTGGGCGTCGGGACTATGGGTCATGTGTAAGCCATAGCCCTAGGCTCCCTCTACCATGGTCCTTTAGTGTGGGATGTGGCCATGGTCTAGGGATTAGCCCTATCCCTTTCCCCATATATGTGCCACTTCATGCTTAAATAAATTAAGCTAACACCATGGTTAAGACTCATGTTTGATGGTGCGTTGGTGGATGGTTGTTGTTGCTTGGCAGAGGTCTGTGGTTCGAATCCTGTCAGTGCCCTCGACCCCTCACAAAACAATTTACACCTATCCCTGGACTAATTCATAATTTTTAGACCGATCAGGAGTAGCCAAGTGGAAGCATTCCACTGAGCCAAAATGTACAGTAACCTTGTCAATTCTGCAAAATTTTACCTGTTGGGGAACTTGGTCAGAACACAATATTGAGAGCATACGATATCAATTTTCAACGATTCAAGTTGCATTGGATTAAAAATTTTGAGATCTATCGAATGGTACATGTTTCAGGATTTGACACATACTTTTATTTTTGGGCACTAAATTTAATCACTTGATCAACTTCCTCAAGTACTATGAGGAGGTTACATCCTTGAAGGAGCACATTGTGTTGTTAGTGCATCTGATCTGCCAGTGCAGTGTCCAGGAGCAAGGTTTCCATGTGGGTCCTAAGATGTGGTATAGGGCCGATGAGGAGGACATATACTTTATCACTAGCTTATCTAGTAGAGGAGAATATTTTCCCTAGTTCCCTGATGTCCCCCATGTTGTTGTAGTAGAGAGTCAACTTGCCTACTCTTAGAGATATGTTGGACCTCATGCAGTCTATAGAACATATTTTTAGGTGCATGGTGGACAATTACAAATCTCTTATTTTGCTGCATCAGAGGTTAGGTGCCTGTCATTATTAGTCACCACCATTCCACACATTAGTAGCGATGGGAATGTAATAGTTTCCCTATTTTGTATTATGTCGATTCTCTAATTCAAGCACCATGATTATGAGATGGTTTGCCATTTTTTTGAGGTATCTTTATGGATTTAGATATATGTCATGTGATGATACATGGGAGGGCAAGCTTCCCTTTTTCTTCACTTTGAATCCAAGGCAATTGAGTTATTATTTTAGCTTGTGATCTAATTTTATTCCATTGACCTTGCTTCATTGAGTAATTGTTGCATGCTTGATTGATCATTGTTATAAACCAATATCATATTGTTCTCAAAGTAACTTTAATGATAAGTTTATTTTTATCCCATTTCTTTGAAGCATCTTGTTATCACTATCTCATTTGAAACATTGTGTTAACATTTTGACATCCCATTTTCATATTAGACTTAGACTTGCAGTGCTAAAATCTACCTCCAAGTATAAGCTTGGTTAAATAAAAATTTCAGGATAAATATCGCTATCTTTCATTCAATTTGATAAACTTGAGTTTGGAGTAAGGTTAAAACATGTCACCTTTCATTTCTCTTGTGGTTGATCCCCTGTAGGAATAAAGAAACAAGGATTGCAAGGTGGCTATGAAGGATATCGTTAACAATGAACCTGTGCCTCCTCAACCTATCCTTCTTGCAAGCCACACCAATCCTTACTAATTTTTGAGAATTTGAAGGGAAATTTCTCACTATAGATTAGACATTTAATTAAAATCAACAAAGATCCTTACATCACATATAGAAAGATCCCACATTCATTGATCTAGAATTGACGTTCAATTGGTTATGGTAATTGGAATTGTGGGCTAATTCATTTACTTGCATGCTTTACTTTATATTCACGTACTTTCCTATTATCAATATCATTTATTGAGGATTTTTTATTGGAGTTAGAAGCCTTATTTTCTTGCAGGTTACATCTCAAGTCTTGTTGCTCATATTTTAAATTATTTCTTGTACTAATACTTGTCTTGTAGCAATTAGCTTTCGTTGTGACTTGAAGTATCATTCCATTTTGAAAGTCTTGTTTCCTTATTGAACATTGTTTTAAGACACTGGTTTATGAATGTCATATTTTCATTGTCATATTGATCTTATTAGAATCCATCTCAGTGATATTTGCATTGATCATTTAAATACTGATACTTGATAAATAATCCTTAAACTTAATTTACTTAGCAGTAATTTCCCCGCCCTTAGTCTCCTATAACTTGTTGTTTTCAATGATTCTTTCGTTTAGTAATTTCCCTGCGCTTAGTCTCCTATAACTTGTTGTTTTCAATGATTCTCTCCTTTAGAAACCTTCCTTAGGGTCCAACCCCTTGGCTTTAGCTAGGAGAGAGCTTAGATGGAGAAAGTTGGGATTATGTGACAACCCATTATCTGAGCTTTTCCAGCAAGGCCACGCCCAGTGGGGTTGAGGATTTTCCCACATTATCTGAAGTATGTAACGAAAGTGGCAATAGTACCATGGTACAATAATTATTTATTTAATATTATGCAACAAAAAATCATCTAAGACCTAAGTGGAATATGATATACAAATATAAAAGTACATTGTTTAACTTGCTTGATATACTTTTAGACCATTCCAATTTCCTTGTGGCTTATTCCATTCTAGTTGTGCCAATTTTTAAGCTTTACATTTGAACCAATTTAACCACTTGCACAACTTCATTATGAGTGAGTTGAATCAACCATTTATGTGCATTGACGTATTGGAGAAGCCAATGACCCAACAACCTGATTATTGAATTTTAACTTCCATGTTACAAGGCGTATGCTTAAATGTTTCAACTTGCTAACATTACCCATCTATTTCTTATTCAAGTACTCATCCACATTCTTCCAAGCATGCAACATAAACATTTCACTTTGCCAACACGCCTTTAGAGTTGAAGCTCGACTATTTGATTACTTATTTCTTTTTTCTAATGCTTCCTAGAAATAGACATTTCAGTTATAGTTCTATGCAGCTAAATACTTATATCTTCAAGGTTGACAACTCCAAGTTTCTAACCTCAAGCTGCAAACCTCAAGGGTCTTGTCAAGGCTACCCTGCAACCAAATATTACTCCAAACACCTCAGTTACAACATTTTCTAAAAATAAAATTTCCAATAGTTCTAATGTAATATTAAACAAATGATTGTAACGTGAAAATATTAGTGATGAATAATTTCTATAATTATTTTGAAAGGAACATAAAATTTTGTTATACTTAAAACTAGAGTATAGAAAAAGGATGGAATGTCTCAAAGAATATACATTATACTACAACTAATGTCTCACAATTACACTAATCGATCATCACTAATTTATGGTAATATTACATTCTCTTTTGGAGTAGGATGCTTTGTTGACTTTGGAAGCTTAGAATGACTTATAAAATTCAATTACTTGGTACATGTTCAGTTGGTTGATTTGCTGATTTTATTTTGAAATCTAAAATTAGTTTGTGATTGGCCAACTAGAAGTGCAGTTCCTAATTTGATGAATTCCTATATATATACTCCACATGTGTTTTACAGAAAGGAAAAAAAAAAAATAAAAAAAATAAAAAAAGAAAAGAAAAGAGAAAAGAAAAGAAAGATATACCCAACAAGTGACAAGGTTATGGAATCACACATGGTAGCCACATGGAGCTTGTTGCCATGTCATTGCGAGATTTATTCCTAAATGCTATTTTGAAGTGTTACGTAAAAGAATAAGTGATGTCCACGGGAGCTACGACTTAAAAAAATTTGTAGGATGATGAATTTTATGTTACATGATAGGAAGATCTACGTCCCACCATGGTTTCATGTGTAAAATTTAAAATTTTCCAATAAAGACATGCGGTGTGGTTGAAAGGATGAATGAAATGGCTATGGCATTCAACGAAGGGTTTGAATGTCACTCGTCGGATATTTCAGGAGGAGTTTTTTGTCGATTCCGGACACGATAGATGCGGGGGAGATTGTCGGGAAAATTTTCGTCATGCTGCGAGGCTGAGCATAATAAGCATGAAAAAAGCCACTTTACAACGTCAACTTTATTCTGACTCATCGCAAACCCCTCAAAACACATATGAATTCTCACTCTCAATTCTTTCACCAAAACACAAAAAAAAAAATATTAATTCAATCTTAAACACTGAAATATTACATCATTTTCCTCCTCCACTTGTCCTACTGATATCAACCATATTGTTTTTGGTACCTTCACTATTAATTTGCATTTCTAATTTATCTATAATTTTATGTTATATAAATGTATATCCTGCCAACTCTTCTTTACACTCTCACATCCTCCTCCTCCACTTGTCCTACTCATCCCAAACATTTTTTTTTTTTGGTATTTTCAACACTAATTTGCATCTATAATTGATCTATAATCTTATGTTCAACCAATGTATATCCTACCAGCCCTTCTTTACCCTCTCATTGGACTACTTTCCAATAAAAATGTCCCTCTTACGGGTATAAGCTAGCAAGATTGCTTGATTTTTTATTTCTAAATTTGAAATTTATTTTTCATTGAAGTTTTTAATCAAGCAATATTTATTTTTCAAGTAATATTTATTAAAATGATAATTTTTTCCCCATGGAAAAATCGTAATTTTCATTATATTAAGGAAAATTACATGTTGTAGATTATATTAAGGAAAATTACAAGTTGTAGATGTTGTTCGAATATGTAGTATATGAGGCGATGTGCCTGTTAAGTAGACAAAAATAAAAAATATATATATAAGCTCTCCACGCAGCGAGACACTGCCTTTAGTAGTGTTCTTATAATGTTATAAAAAAATACTCTACTCATAGTGTATGTGTGTTTGTAAATAGAACTAGTAATATATAAGCATGATAATATTAACATATGACAAAAAAACACAGCCCCTGCTGAGCCTATACTGTATGGTCCATGAAAGGGCAATGATAATACTGGTAGTGTGCTCTGTCCCTCTGCTCATGTATCAACCATGTGTCACGTGGCTTGACCGCTGCCTCCTCGGGTATCATTTTGGCAAGTGTGTTGTGTTCCCTATATATATGACGACAACCAAAGTTCTTAAATAAAGAGATGAGTCTATGGGTCTCCTCCAAGATAGGCCTCAAAGTGTAAGAATGACAGATTAATGTTTTATTAATCCAATTGCAAACAATTTTTGAGTCCCCAAAAAGTTGTAGATTCTTCCAATGTTTTCCTAATGTCAACTGAATGAGATGTTTGGCAATGATGAGCTCTGCATAATTATTTATGTCCCCTCCAACCCCCATTTGGATTTGGAAGTGATGGGAATCTGACAGATATAGGATGGCATGACCCCCACAACCTACTTCTTGTCCAGATCCATAAAAAAAATCCATGGCTAGGTGTGGTCAATGATTTTCGGGACAATATGTTTGGGAAGATGATTAGCATTGTCTTCAGGAATGTTGCTAAATTCTACCAGAAATCGAGCAGAGATGATGGGCTAGTGAGGAGCGATATCTTGAAAAATAATACAGTTACGAGCTATCCAAATTTCCCAGCAGATGAGGAGGGGAAGGTTCCTGACCTTTGTCTAGGTTGCAGATGTCCACCATGTGGTCCAAGCTTCTTTGGCAGATAGTCCCCTCCATGTGCACTGAGTAGGGATGTTCGTGAGGACAGATATCCAGAGGACTATAGAGATACGGCAGGTGAGGAAGAGGTGATCCGCAAACTTTCTTTACATAAGCTGCACTAAAAAGATCAATGTTGTCCTCCCTTGATCGGATTGTCTCCAGTGTGAATCTTGTTTTTCAAAATTGACCACATGAGTAGTCTAGTCCTAGGGGGTGATTTGAGTTTCCACATGCCTTTCCACCATAATTATATAGGATGAGGTTTATGAATGCTTGCTAAATAGAGGTATCCCTCTTTGGTGGAGTAACACCCGTTTTTTGCATGTGCCCAAATAATCTCATCCTCCCCTTCTACTATTCTGATATGATATTCAGTTAAGGCAGTTATGTAGTCTAGACATTGTTGATGCCACTGTTGAGGAATGCATAGACTGTAGACAGATTTCCAGTCTTGGTGGAGAAATGTGGATCATTGAATGTCAACAATGTGATTGATGTGAGTAATGCTAGAGTTGGCAAGGAGGAGCTTAAGTTCTTTAGGGAGCTTATGGGCATTACCACACCCAATCCATGTGTCCAGCCCAATGCAAATATATGTGCCAACTTGTATTCTCCAAGTGAGTCCATCTCGGATGAGTGATAAAGAATTTAGAACTGCTTTCCAGATGATTGAGATCCCTGTTTTATTCGAGCTTGTTTATCTCAGCCAATTCATCAGGTTTAGGGGAGCTGCATACTTGGAGGAAGCCACCATAGTCCAAAGGTTATTTGTTGTTATCAGTTGCCTTCTAGAGTAGTAGAGTAGTCTTCTAGTTTTTTTATTCCCCACCCTCCCCATTTCCTTGGAAGGGTGAGAAGATCCCATTTTGCCCATGCAAAAATCCTCCCTGTATGTTTGCCTTTCCAGAGGAACTTGTAATAGAGATTATGTATTCTAGTAAGGATTTCTCTAGGTATCCAAGCTAGGGACATCTAGTACACTGGAGTGGCTTCAAGAACAACTTTAATGAGAACAAGTCTTCCGGTCCTGGAGAGATACTTATGGTACCAGATATTGAGTATTATTTCAAAATTTGAGATTAACCATGTGCAGTTAGCTATTTTGTGCCCATGGGGCTTCAGCCTGTAACCCAGATATCTGAGTCCATCCTCCAACTATAAAACGAGTGAAGGGGAACCAGAGAAGAGTAAACTAGATCTCATGACGGGTGAAATCACAAGATGTAATGGTGGATTTAGAGTTGTTGATGAGCATGTTTGTTGCAGTTTGAAAAAGGGAGATGGTGTTCTGTAGGGTAGTCACATCTCCAATTCCACCACTGAGGAAGATCAACACATCATCCACAAAGAGTAAATGAGTTATTATGCATTTGTCAGTGATCCCTAATTCCCATGAGTCTTCCTTTGAGGTGCATATCTTTTATAAGCCTACTAAGTCCCTCCATAACCGGTAAAAAATTAAGGGGGACAAGGGGCATCCTTGCTTGAGGCCTCTTTTAGAGTGAAGGAAAGGTGTTGCCTCTCCATTGACCAATACAGTAAAGGATATGTTTGTGATGCAACATAGGATCCATTTTATAAACTCATACGAGAATCCTAAATGAGTTTGGAGCATTCGGAGGTATATCCAACTTACCTTGTCAAAACCCTTTGAGAGGTCTGCCTTAATGATCATACCTTTAATCTTCTTTGTCTGGATAGAATGCATCACTTCCTAAGTAGTACCAAGTGCTTCACGAATCTAACGATCTTGGAGGAAGGAAAATTGTTCCGAGGAGATGTGGGTGGAGAGAATGGGTCGGAGATGGTTTGCTATGATTTTTGCAACGATTTTATAAATGTAATTTCATAGGGAGATGGGGTGAAAGTCATCAAAGGAGGTTGGGTTGTCTAATTTGGCGAATGAAAGTTCAATTGATGGCCCCATGCATACAACTAGTGGTCCTGCATTCTTCAATGACCTTTAGTAGATCATCTCCAAGGATTTCAAAAAAGGTTAAATAAAACTCCACTGACCATCCATCTAGTCCAGGACTCTTGTCACACTTAAACAATTTAAAAGTAGCATCTACTTTTCCTAAAGTGACTTCCCTGTTCATCTCCATAACATTCTCCTGATCTACAAACCAAGGGAAGAGTTGTACTACTCTGATGACTTCAGCAAGAGTCGTAGTGTGAGGTGCCTAATAGATCTGTTTGAAGTGTGATGTGGCCATAGAGGCTAGTTGTTGGAAGGTATGCACATCATTCCCCTGCTCATTTGTCAGTTACCATATGGTATTGATTGCCTTTCGGCCATTCAAAAAATTATGGAAAAATTTTGTGTTGTCATCTCCCCCCATCAACCATTTTTCTCTACTTCTCAATCTCTAGTTTTCTCCCAATATTTTAGTATTTTCCCTCTCTTCAATGTTAACTCAGTAATCTTGTCCTTTTGATATCTTGATATGAAAATCCCTCCCTCCTTGTCCTCCAAATCTGAAATTTTTGATTCAATATCTATTAGGGTTTGTACTTCTTGTTCTCTCTTAGTGTGTGCTCAGACTTTCGATAGCGTTTTCAACTCTTTTAAGTTGGTGAAAAAACATTATGTAATGTTCCCTCCAGCGGTATAGGGTGGGTCTTCTATAAATTAATGATGAATCAAGTATAGGTGACATCTTTCAACCAGGTGGTATTAAATTTGTAGGGGGCTCTAG
>APFE030179930.1:25995-38420 GCA_000404065.3 Pinus taeda
ATGTAAGGGCACAATAATAACAATAGTGGGCTTCTATGGGGCACAATAATAACAATATGGGGACTACATGGGCACAACAATATAATAAGGGGGTAGTACTAATAACAATAAGGGTTACACTAGTAGTATAGGGACTTAACATGCCCCTCTCCTTCAAAAATTATTGTCCTCAACGCTTGAGTAGTTGTTGATGCTTATGTATAAATTCTTGTCCTCCCATGTGGAATCTTCAGCAGGTAAGTTCTTCCACTTGATGAGATACTCTGAAATTGATCTATTTCATAGCTTTCAATTTCTCAGTTCTATGACTGCTTCAGGTTCCAATATGATTTTTCCTTCCTTGTTAAGTTCTCACAATACTGTTTGAACTGGGATATTCTGCAACTTTTGAATGACTTCCCACACCTTTGGGCATATGGATATATGTAAGGCCTGAAGTTTGGAGGAACACTTCACAGAATCAAATGAGTAGCATGACCATGATCACTAATAGGTGAGAGGCCTTTGGGAGTCTCAAATACCTTGGAATGATTGTCCAAAACGTTTTGGAGATATGGAGAAATACATGATTTCAATGTGGGATTCTCTGGTGAACATAATTGTGCAATTACACCTTGTTGTTATTTATTTAGAAGCTTTATCATGCTATTAGAGTTGATTATAATTATAGGTTTTCCTTCGATACCCCTCAATTCAACAGAGTATTATTTCTAACTCTAAGATTAACCATGTGTTGTCAACTATTTTGTTCCCATGGGGCTTGAGCATGTAACCCGGATATCTGAGTCCATCCTCCAACTATAACAAGAGTGAAGGGGAACTAGAGAAGAGCAAACTGGATCTCATGATGGGTGAAATCACAAGTTGTAATGGTGGATTTAGAGTCGTTGATGAGCATGTTTGTTGCAGTTTGAAAAAGGGAGATGGTGTTCTGTAGGGTAGTCACATCCCCAATTCCACCACTGAGGAAGATCAACACATCCTCCACAAAGAGTAAATGAGTTACTATGCATCTGCCAGTGATCCTAATTCACATGGGTCTTCCTCTGAGTTGCATATCTTTTATAAGTCTACTAAGTCCCTCCATAACCAGTAAAAAAGCAAGGGGGTTAGGAGGCATCCTTGCCTAAGGCCTCTTTCAAAGTGAAAGAAAGGTGATGCCTCTCCATTGACCAATACACTAAAGGGTGTGTTTGTGATGCAACACATGATCCATTTTATAAACTCATATGGGAATCCTAAATGAGTTAGGAGCATTCGGAGGTATATCCAACTTACCTGGTCAAAAGCCTTTGAGAGGTCTGCCTTAATGATCATACCTTTAATCTTCTTCGTCTGGATAGAATGCATGACTTCCTAAGTAGTACCAAATGCTTCATGAATCTGATGGTCTTGGAGGAAGGAAAATTGGTCCGAGGATATGTGGGTGGAGAGAATGGGTCGGAGATGGTTTGCTAAGATTTTTGCACTAATTTTATAAATGTAATTGCACAATGAGATGGGGCAAAATTCATCAAAGGAGGTTGGGTTGTCTGATTTTGGAATGAGGCCGATGAAAGTGGAACTGATGGCCCCATGCATATGACTAGCGTTCCTACATTCTTCAATGACCTTTAGTATATCATTTCCAAGGGTTTCAAAAAAGGTTATATAAAACTCCATCGACCATCGATCTGGTCTAGGACTCTTGTCGCGCTTAAAAAATTTCAAAGTAGCCTCTAGTTCCACTAAAGTGACTTCCCTGTTCAGCTCCATAACATTCTCCTAATCTACAAACCGAGGGAAGAGTTGTGCTACTCTGATGACTTCAGCAAGAGTCGTAGTGTAAGGTGCCTGATAAATTTATTTGAAGTGTGATGTGGCCATAGAGGCCAGTTGTTGGAAGGTATGCACATCATTCCCATACTCATTTGTCAGTTACCATATGGTATTGATTTCCTTTTGACCATTTGAAAAATTATGGAAAAGTTTTATGTTGTCATCTCCCTCCATCAACCATATTTTTCTACTTCTCAATCTCCAGGTTTCTTCCCCATCTTTTAGTATTTTTCCTCTCTTCAATATTAACTCAGTAATCTTATCCTTTTGATCTATTGATATGAAAACCCCTCCCTTCTCATCCTCCAAATCAGAATTTTTCAATTCAATATCTATTAGGGTTTGTACTTCTTGTTCTCTCTTAGTGTGTGACCATATTTTTTATAGCCTTTTCATCTCTTTTAAGTTGGTGATAAAACCTTCTATAATGTTCCCTCTAGCAGCAGGGGGTGGTACATCTAGAAATTAGTGGTCAATCAAGTATAGGTGACATCCTTCAACCAGGTGGTATTGAATTTGTAGGGGGCTCTAGGTTTGCATATGTTATGAAAGTAGCTCACAAAAGATAGAAAAGATAGATAAACGCCTTAGAATTCAACCTCTTCGAGGGGGCAACCTCCTTTACGTTACACAAATGAACAATTCTTGGATGATACAAATGACAAGATCTCCTTTCTATATATAGGAGTCTAAGGGGTCATAATAATCCGGACCGACATAACATAATAATGTAAGGGCACAATAATAACAATAGTGGCTTCTATTGGGCACAATAATAACAATATGGGGACTACATGGGCACAACAATATAATAAGGGGGTTGTACTAATAACAATAAGGGGTTATACTAGTAGTATAGGGACTTAACATGCCCGTCTTCTTCAAATAGTTTTGTCCTCAACGCTTGAGTAGTTGTTGATGCTTGTGTATAAATTCTTGTCCTCCCATGTGGAATCTTCAACGGATAAGTTCTTCCACTTGATGAAATACTTTGAAATTGATCTATTTCATAGCTTTCGATTTCTTGGTTCTATGACTACTTCAGGTTCCAATATGATTTTTCCTTGCTCGTTAAGCTGTCATAATACTATTTGAACTAGGATATTCTGTAAATTTTGAATGAGTTCCCACACCTTTGGGCATATGGATATATGTAACGCCTGATGTTTGGAGGAACACTTCATGGAATCAAATGAATAGAATGATCATGATCACTAATAGGTGGGAGGCCTTCGGGAGTCTCAAATACCTTGGAATGATTGTCCAAAACGTTTTGGAAATCTGGAGAAATATATGATTTCAATGTGGGATCCTCTAGTGAACATAATTGTGAAGCTACAACTTCCAATGAAGTATGGAAGATCCTCGAAGAAGAATTTTGTGCAAGGGGGAGTAATCAAGTCGAAGACAGTAGTGTTGTTCAGCCTGTTGTACCAATGCTTGAAGATGAGAATCAAGATGGATCTATAGTAGTGAATCTACAGAGAGATGAAGGATTCTTTGAATCTCACTTGAAAGTGGATCACAATGTTGATGGTGTGATGAGAATGAAGATGGATCTGTAGCAGTGAATCTACAGAGAAATGAAGGATTTTCTGAATCTCACTTGAAAGTGGATCACAATGTTATGGTGTGTTATTTGATAAAAAATGATCAATCTACAAACTAAATGATATTTTCCTTTCTGGAAAAACCCTTCCGGTTGCTCTAGATAAACGTCTTCTTTTAGTTCTCCATTAAAAAATGCAGACTTTACATCTAGTTGGTGCATCATCCAATGTTTCTTAGTAGCTAAAGCAATTAACATTCTGATAGTGTTCAATTTAGCTATAGGGGCGAAGTATTCTTCATAGTATATCCCTTCCTTTTGTGAATACCCCTTTGCAACCAACCTAGATTTTAGTTTTTCTATAGTTCTATCAGCATTAATTTTCGGTTTATATAACCATTTAAAACCTATGGTCTGTTTTCCTCTAGGAAGTTCAACCAATTCTCAAGTGTTATTTCTGATTATTGAATCATATTCTTGTTCCATGGTTGTTTACAATTCCCTACATTCATTTTCTTCTTTATAACTATATAGTTCAACCACATTCATCATACTAGTTATAAAAGCATTTTCACTATATCTTGCAGGCATTTGAGCTTGCCTACCTGATCTCCTGAGTGGTGGGGTAGTGGTTTCAAACCTTATTTCTTCATGTTGTTGTTGTTGTTGTTGTTGTTGTTCATTCTCTGCCTTTGTCTGTTGTTGACCCTGATTTTCCTCTGTTTCTTCTTCCTCAAAGTACGGAATGTGCCACCCCTCATAATGCTCATTAGGTTCTTCATTATCCTGCTCATGGAATATAACATCTCTACTAACAAAAATATTGTGAGTAGAGGGATTAAATAATCTATATGCTTTATATGACAACCAATACCCTATAAAAGTACATCTGATGGCTTTCGAGTCTAATTTTCTTCTATATTCCTTTGGAATGTTGGCAAACGCTTTAGATCCAAATATTCTTAAGTGTTTTACTGCAGGCTTATATCCATATAGTGCTTCAAAAGGAGTTTTAGACTCAAGACTTCTTGTATGACTCCTATTTTTTAAATAAACTGCAGTATTCACTACCTCAGCCCAAAATCCATTTGAAAGATTTTTACCTTTAAGCATACTTCTGGCACATTCCACCAGTGTTCTGCTCTTTCTTTTTGTTACTCCATTTTGCTGTGGAGTATGGGGTATTGTAAACTGTTGTAAAATTCCATGATCTTCACAATATCTAATGAGTTTATCCTTCCTATATTCTACCCCTTGATCAGAGCACAGAACTGTTATCTGTTTCCCTGTTTGTCTTTCAATCATATTTTTAAACTGCTTAAAGTATTCGAATGTATGAATTTTCTTACTTAAGAAATACACCCAAGAAAACTTTGTACAATCATCAATAAACAATAGGAAATACAGTGCACCTCCTAAAGATTTTGTCTGCATGGGGCCACAAAGGTCTATGTGCACTAAATCCAGTATATCCCTCAATTTCTTTTCTACTCTAACAAGGAATTCTTTTGTATGGATTTTTCCTAAAGTATAGGCATCACAATCATTATATACTTGTTTTAGCATAGGAATATCTCTTACCATTTCTTTCTTTTATAGTAACAACAAATTATTGTAGTTGATGTGGCCCAATCTATGATGCCAAAGCTCTTCTATAGTGAGGCTCGTTGTTGTCAATGCTCAAACCAATGCAAGTCTCACATCGAACTTGTACAGTCCTCCTATTTGGATTCCTATAGAATTGTCTTCATGCCATCTAGAAGATCTTTAATGTAGAAGTTAGATTTTAAAAATTCAACTTCCAAATCTTGATCTGTAATCATAAATACAGAAATCAAGTTCTTTGTTATACCAGGAACATACAATACATTATAAATTTGTTTGATATTACCATCAGGTAGAATAACAGAAACTTTCCCACATCCTTTGATTTGATGGGTTCTATCATCACCTAGGTAGATCTGTGTGCCTTCGTTGATTTCGTTAAAATCCTCGAGCCAGTGCTTATTCCCTGTCATATGTGTTGATGCTCCCGAGTCTACATACCAGATGTCGGCATCTATGTTTTCATCATGATCTGCCATGAACAATCTTAAATTCTGCCGCTGATCACGATTCGTGAGATGACCTGCATGTCTTTTTGGCTTTTGTTGTTCTTCATGATACTTCTTTTTCCTACACTCCCTCACAATGTGACCCAATTTTCTGCAATAAAAACTTTTAGTTTCAGAGTAGTTTTTATTGGGATGCACACCTTGAGTCAGATTTGGCTATTTAGGTGAACTTGCTCTGTTTTGCTAATGTGGACCTCCTTTCCCTTTGTGGAAGTTTTTCTTTGCCATCAATGCAAGATCGTCACTATGGGGCTTCATAGATGATATCCTCTCTCCTTCCTGCATCAGTATACCTGTTAGCTCTTCAAAGTACGGGATCTTCTCTTTTGCATTTACCCCAGTGATGAAGATCTGATAATCATCAGTGACACCATTCATTGTAATGGTTACAAGATCTGTATTTTCCATTGTATGACCAATATCTGATAATTTTGTTTTCAGATCCTTAATACTTGCTACAAATGAAGCAATTGTTTCATTCTCCTCCATCTTCATGGATAGGATCTTACAATTGAGGAACAAAAGACGATTTCAATTCCTCATCTCATACAATTCCTTCAGAATTCCCCAGATCTTGTTAGCTAACTTTTCTTCTCTGATGTGCGGTATGGTGTACTCTTTCGCTAACATATTTAACATTGTCCTTTCTCTACTTTCTCATTTCTCCCAATCTGGGATCAATGTTGATCTAGCCGTAGGCTTTGGCTCATCCCCATTCACAATCGTCAAAGCACTCTGTGCTTCTAGTAGAGTCTACATCTTGAACTTTTTGCATAATTGGAACCATCGAGCTTGTTATGCTAATTCATGCATGCTTCAAATATATTATTATTCATCTTGGTGATTTAGAAAAAAAAAATCGACAAGTAAAAGATGTTAAATTTACCCCAGATCTGTGACAGAGACAGATCACTGATCTTCAATGTTGTTTGATCTCGCAGCACGCCTGTAGATCACCGTGGCTTTCTTCTCAGCCTCTGGAGAACCTTCTGTTGTCATCTACAGCCTTGTTCTTGGCTTCCTCACGCAGCTTCTCTGACAACTGAAACCTTGTTCTTGGCTTTTCCATGCATCCACAACCTTGTTGTTGGCTTCCAAGATCGTCGTAGAATTGCCTGTCGTTTTTGCGACGGCATCACAGCTGTACATTTCTTTCCTATGATGATAAAAGGATAAATATGTATGAAGGATCTACAGTGATCTCGTCACAAAGGTACACTCATAACCAACAACGATTTCAAAATCGTCGCAAATATCTTCCTCACAACTATGATGATCTCAGTTCAACGAACTACCCACCAGCCAACGTACAAGTTCCTCAGCCCTGACGCTCTGATACCATGATTAAAAATGATAATGTTTGTATTAATAAAAATAAAACCCATTGGTCATCTCTACGAAAAAGTGTCTGAACCAGGAGAGTCTGGCTCTATAGAACACTACATTGTTCATGCACATTACACATTAAATAGAATACATGGTTTTAGGGAAGTTAGAACAACATCCTAAGAAATAGAAACTAATTCCTATCGTGAGGTTACGTGAACCAACTCTACCTATTCTAGAATATTCTCCATTATCTTAAACATTATTAGCAGACACTGATTTTGGCATAGATAATGTTGCCAATGGAGAGGCATCTAGTTTAGTGGATCCAACAATTGAAATTGCTGATGTTAAATTTCATAAAGTGCATTCTTATGGCGGCCACGTGCCTAGGGGCTGGGGTTAGCTGCCCACCCTCACTTTCTAGGCCCTCAACACATTACATCGTGGTTGAATGTGCCCATAAAACCTAGGCCTAGTGCCCACCTAGTGCATGGGCCCAAAACTCTCCAAGTTGTGGCCATGTGATAGTTTATATGACCCGGGGCTAGCATCACTGCAACAACCTAGGGATAAGCTCCATTCTACTCCATTCTAATGGTCATATTAGCTACATGTGGCCCAGGGTTGGCCCCCTCCACTCTTTGCCTGTGGTTTTGTGTTATGGCTTCGGTTTGGTTTCATGGTGTGGGCATCTGGATTGTGGGTCATGTGTAAGCCATAGCCCTAGGCTCCCTCTCCCATGATCCTTTAGTGTGGTCTGTGGCCATGGGCTAGGGCTTAGCCGTGGCCCTTTCCCCATATGTGTGCCACTTCATGCTTAAATAAATTCAGCTAACACCATGGTTAAGGCTCATGTTTGATGGTGCGTTGGTGGATGGTTGTTGTTGCTTGGCATAGGTCTGTGGTTTGAATCCTGTCGGTGCCCTCGGCCCCTCACAAAAAAATTTACGCCTATCCATGGACTAATTCATAATTTTTAGACCAATCAAGAGTGGCCAAGTGGAAGCGTTCCACTGAGCCAAAATGTACAGTAACCTTGTCAATTCTGCAAAATTTTACCTGTTGGGGAATTTGGTGAAAACATAATATTGAGAGCATACAATCTTGATTTCAACGATTCAAGTTGCATTGGATTAAAATTTCTGAGATCTATCCAATGGTACATGTTTCAAGATTTGATGCATACTTTTATTTTTGGGCACTAAATTTAATCCCCTAATCAACTTCCTCAAGTACTATGAGGAGGATACATCCTTGAGGAGCACATTGTCTTGTTAGAGCATCTGATCTACCAGTGGAGTGTCCAGGATGAAGGTTTCCATGTGGGCCCTGAGATGTGGTATAGGCCTGATGAGGAGGGCATATACTTTATCACTAGCTTATCTAGTAGAGGAGAAGATTTTCCCTAGTTCCCTGATGTCCCCCATGCTGTTGTAGTAGAGAGTCAACTTGCCTACTCTTAGAGATATGTTGGACCTCATGCAGTCTATAGAACATATTTTTGGTGCATGGTGGACAATTAAAAATCTCTTATTTTACTGCATAAGAGGTTAGGTGCTTGTAATTATTAGTCACCACCATTCCACCCATTAGTAGCGATGGGAAATGCAATAGTTGCCCTATTTTGTATTATGTCGATTCTCTAATTTAAGCACCATGATTATGAGATGCTTTGCCATATTTTTGAGGTATTTTTATGGATTTAGATATATGTCATGTGATGATACATGGGAGGGTAAGATTCCCTTTTTCTTCACTTTCAATCCAAGGGAATTGAGTTATTATTTTAGCTTGTGATCTAATTTTATTTCATTGACCTTGTTTCATTGAGTAATTGTTGAATGCTTCATTGATCACTGTTATAAACCAATATCATATTGTTCTCAAAGTAACTTTATTGATAAGTTTATTTTTATCTCATTTATTTGAAGCATCTTGTTATTACTATATCTCATTTGAAACAT
This sequence comes from Pinus taeda, assembly GCA_000404065.3. Taxonomy (NCBI): domain Eukaryota; kingdom Viridiplantae; phylum Streptophyta; class Pinopsida; order Pinales; family Pinaceae; genus Pinus; species Pinus taeda. Next base: position 34,770 of record APFE030179930.1, read on the forward strand.
TGTGTTAACATTTTGACATCCCATTTTCATATTAGATTTAGACTTGCAGTTCTAAAATCTACCTCCAAGTATAAGCTTGGTTAAATAGAAATTTCACGATAAATATTCCTAGCTTTCATTCAATTTTCTAAACTTGAGTTTGGAGTAAGGTTAAAACATGTGACCTTTCATTTCTCTTGTGGTTGATCCCCTGTAGGAATAGAGAAACATGGATTGCAAGGTGGCTATGAAGGATATCGTTAACAATGAACTTGTGCCTCCTCGACCTATCCTTCATGCAAACCACGCCAATCCTTACTAATTTTTGAGATTTTGAAGGGAAATTTATCACTACAAATTAGACATTTAATTAAAATCAACAAAGATCCTTACATCACACATAGAAATATCCCACATTCATTGATCTAGCATTGACGTTCAATCGGTTATGGTAATTGGAATTGTGGGCTAATTCATTTACTTGCATGCTTTACTTTATACTCACGTACTTGTCTATTATCAATATCATTTATTGAGGATTTTCTATTGGAGTTACAAGCCTTATTTTCTTGCAAGTTACATCTCAAGTCTTGTTGCTCATATTTTAAATTATTTCTTGTACTAATACTTGTCTTGTAGCAATTAGCTTTCACTGTGACTTGAAGTGTCATTCCATTTTGAAAGTGTTGTTCCCTTATTGAACATTGTTTTAAGACACTGGTTTATGAATGTCATATTTTCATTGTCATATTGATCTTATTGGAATCCATCTCAATGATATTTGCATTTCTCATTTAAATACTGATACTTGATAAATAATCCTTAAACTCAATTTACTTAGCAGTAATTTCCCCGCCCTTAGTCTCCTATAACTTCTTGTTTTCAATGATTCTTTCATTTAGTAATTTCCCTGCCCTTAGTCTCCTATAACTTCTTGTTTTCAATGATTCTTTCCTTTAGAAACCTTCCTTAGGTTCCACCCCCTTGGCTTTAGCTAGGAGAGAGCTTAGATGGAGAAAGTTGGGATTATGTGACAACCCATTATCTGAGCTTTTCCAGCAAGGCCACACCTAGTGGGGTTGAGGATTTTCCCACATTATCTTAAGTATGTAAGCAAAGTGGCAATAGTACCATGGTACAATAATTACTTAGTTAATACTATGCAACAAAAATTCATCTAAAACCTAATTGGAATATGATATACAAATCTAAAAGTACATTGTTTAACTTGCTTGATATACTTTTAGACAATTCCAATTTCCCTGTGGCTTATTCCATTTTAGTTGTCCCAATTTTTAAGCTTCACATTTGAACCAACTTAACCACTTGCACGATTTCATTATGAGTGAGTTCAATATACCATTTATGTGCATTGATGTATTGGAGAAGCCAATGACCCAGCAACCTGATTGTTGAATTTTAACTTCCATGTTACAAGGTGTATGCTTAAATGTTTCAACTTGCTAGCATTACCCATCTATTTCTTATTCAAGTACTCATCCATGATCTTCCAAGCATGCAACATGAACATTTCACTTTGCTAGCATGCCTTTAGAGTTGAAGCTCGACTATTTGGTTACTCGTTTCTTCTTTCTAATTCTTTCTACCAATAGACATTTCAGTTATAGTTCTATGCAACTAAATACTTATATCTTCAAGGCTAACAACTCCAAGTTTCTAACCTCAAGCTGAAAACCTCAAGGGTCTTATCAAGCCTACCATGCAACCAAATATTACTCCAAACACCTCATTTACAATGTTTACTAAAAATATAATTTCCCATAGTTCTAATGTAATATTAAACAAATGATATGACGTGAAAGTATTAGTGATGAATAATTTCTATAATTATTTTGAAAGGAACACCAAATTTTCTTATACTTAAAAATAGAGTATAGAAGAAAGGATGGAATGTCTTAAAAAGTATACAAAATACTACAACTAATGTCTCAAAATTACACTAATCGATCATCACTAATTTATGGTAATATTAAATTCTCTTTTGGAGTAGGATGCTTTGTTGACTTTGGAAGCTTAAAATGACTTATAAAATTCAATTACTTGGTACATTTTAAGTTGGTTGATTTGTTGATTTTATTTTGAAACATAAAATTAGTTTCCTTACAACAAACCATGGAAAGTGATGGGCCAACTAGATGTGCAGTTCCTAATTCGATGGATTCCTATATATATACCCAACATGTGCTCTTAAAAAAAGAAATAAAGGAAAAAAAAAGATAAAGGTATAACCAACCAGTGACAAGGTTATGGAATGACACATGGTAGCCACATGGAGCTTGTTTCCACGTCAATGCGAGACTTATTCCTAAATGCTATTTTGAAGTGTTACTTAAAAAATTAAGTGATGTCCATGGGATATACGACTTAACAAAATTTGTAGGATGGGGAATTTTATGTTATATGATAGGAAGATGTACGTCACACCATGGTGTCATGCATAAACTTTAAAATTTTCCAATAAAGAAAGGACTGAAATGGAAATGTTTATGACATTCAACGAAGGGTTTTAATGTCACTCTACGGATCTTTCACGAAGGGTGTTTTGTGTATTCAAGACACGATAGATTTTTATGTGAATTGTTGGGAAAATTTTCGTCAAGCTGCGGAGCTGAGCATGATAAGTAGATTGTTATCTCAGTTAATTGATTGGGGAGTAACACATGAATAATGCAACTTTACGGCGTCAACTTTATTCCGACTCATCGTAAACCCCTTTCAATCAGTGCGAAATAAGCTAATTGTAATAAAGAGGTTTCTAAGGGGATCAATGCTATCAAACATCATCACTTGAAAGTTGATAGTATGCTTTTATTTCACAATAAGAATAAATTAATTTTCCACATTTTTATTAGCCATGAAATCTAAAAATTTACATGACATCAATAATGAAGTTATGATGACATTCATTTAAACAAAATAATTACTTAAAAAATGAGGAACTATACTATAATGATATACAATTATCCAACTTACATGGTATTTATAGTAATTTTAGTTTTATTATTAAATTATTTGAGATTTTATTATAGTTAAAGAGATTGTCTTTTAATCATATTAGTGTGTTTTGATTGAAATCCAATGATATGATTAATTGGAAAGAGAATCTCTTTATTAATATGGATCACAAAAGTCTCATATCTATCATTCTATTATCTTATTTTATTTTATTTACTTAGTAAATCATAATCATGTATATTTTTATCTTTTGAGTTATGTTAGTGGACTCATACATGTTTTTATGTATTTAGTAGGAGAATGTAGTGAATTAACTATAAATTATCATGAATTGTTTTTTTTTTTTGCATGTGTGGTTCATGGAAACTTGTGGTCACTAGGTGGCTGCTATGTTTGTGGTCACTGGGTGCCTGCTACATCCATCGCTACGTCGGCCGTCACAAGGTGGCTGCTACGTCCACGAAAATCACGAACCCCCGCGGTCACTTGGTGGCCGCTACATCCACGAAAATATCTAAGCTTCATCAAGGGTGTCGAGCCCCGCGGCCAAGCCTAACCCAAAGGCTACGAGGAGAATTGACCCTGTGACCTCCTTTGACCAGTTAAGCTATCCCTTAGAACTTGAATTATCATAAATTAGCATATGTGTATTAACATGTTAAATATTTTAAGATCATTTTATTACAAATATATTTG
>APFE030179930.1:38951-75053 GCA_000404065.3 Pinus taeda
AATAAACTAATAACTATAATTGTAAAAATAGATCAAATTAAATAAAAATAATATAACCTTTGTCTCTCTTGAATATAACGTCCACCAACTTTCATTAGTGGGCCGAAATTCACTCCTCTTTAGTAAAATTTTGGTCAAAATGACTGGAGTCAAGCGAAAACATGCGAGTGCCAAGTTTGAAGATGATAATGATGAGTTTGTTGAAGTTACAAGACCTATAGCATATGACACTGACAGTTCAACGCGAAAACATGCGAGTGCCAAGTTTGAAGATGATAATGATGAGTTTGTTGAAGTTACAAGACCTATCGCACACGACACTGACAGTTCAACGCGAAAACATGCAGAGTGCCAAGTTTGAAGATGATAATGACGAGTTTGTTGAAGTTACAAGACCTATAGCACATGACACTGACAGTTCAACGCGAAAACATGCGAGTGCCAAGTTTGAAGATGATAATGACGAGTTTGTTGAAGTTACAAGACCTATCGCACATGACACTGATAGTTCAACGCGAGGTGTCTTTTGGCAGTTCAATTCAGGCGGACGGGACCTTCTGGTGGCAAACCCAGGAATATACTCAGGGCTGCTCCTCTCCCATGAATTTTCGGTGAAAACAGAATCGGAGAAAGTTATCGTTAAAGACATCCCTCGCACTTTTGCATCGCAGGAATTATTTCGAAGGAAAGATGGCCCGGGGCATCGGTCTCTCTACAATGTGTTGAAGGCGTATTCAGTTTACGACAGAGAGGTGGGGTATATACAAGGGATGAATTTCATAGCTGCAATGCTTCTGCTTTACATGAATGAGGAAGAAGTCTTTTGGGTTATGGTGGCACTGCTCAAAGGCAAGCAAATGCGAGGTCTGTATCTTGAAGGTCTGCCTCTACTCCACCAGTACTTTTTTCAGCTAGAAATGCTTCTGAGGGAGCAACTACCCCAACTGGCTAACCATTTTGAGGAACAGATGATCACGCCACCGATGTATGCAAGCAGTTGGCTAATGACTGCATTCTCTGCAGACTTGCCATTGTCATTAGTTGTTCCCATTTGGAATGTTTTTCTCTGCGAGGGGATGAGGACAGTTTTTGGAGTGGCCTTGGCGCTGCTAAAATTCTTTCAGACTGATCTGTTAAAATTGCACTTTGAGAATCTGCTACCGTTTTTGAGAGGGTTTCCGAAGAATGATTTGGATGCGAACACATTGATTTCAATGGCGTGTTCATTGCCGCTTAAAAAAAGGTTAGAAGAACTGGAGTTGGATTATCTGGTAAGCAATGATAATTCATCAGCTTCAAGAGAAAGTAATGATGGTGGATGGAATATCGTGATTAATCCAAACGATAAAGCATCCATATTATCACGGAACTATTCGGATTCCGATGGATGGATCGTGATTAATTCACATGATCATAAGAAACGAATATTGAATCAGAGACTGTGAAATTAAATGCAACTCGGTGGAATATTGTCACAATAGGTAAGAACACGCGCGATTACACAGTCGACGATGCCATCAATTGTTTAGCTGTTGATCTTGTATTTGAACTATGTTACCAGAAATCTGACCTGGAGACTTTTTTTACATGTTTTCCTTCCCGTTTTGACACTAAGTCAGTTCATTGCTTATGAGTTTTTATTCAAAAAACAGACGGATGAGGGTTTCATGTTACTCATCAAATTTGTATGCGTAAGATGTGCTGATGCGGTTCATGTTTCTTATATCTGGATGTTTTCTAGCCCGTTTCATTTTAAGTTTATGTTTCCCATTTTTGGTAACTTAGCATTTTCATAATAATGGATATTAATATCTATTTTAAGAGTTTTTAGCAGATTTTTTGTTTTAAAAAATTTTGGATAAATTTATAATAAAAAAGATTCGCAGCATAGCTAGCCATAGATCTCCAATATTGGAAATAACGGTTGTTATAGAATTTATCTGTCACGTTAATATCCTTATATGGTAGAAGTATTAACTTAAATATTTTCTAGCACTATTCAAAACTTTAAACTTCATAAAATAACAGATTACAACATACATTGTTAATAATAAAAATTGACTATATACTAAATGAGAAAGGTGTTTTTTTGGCTATATCTAAAATCAAGCTTAATATTGAATATAAAAATTATCCGATAACAAAATATTATGGCCAAAATTATTTCCAATTTAGTTAACCCTAAATACTTCTTAAAATAAAAAAACCACATATGAATTTTCACTTTCAATTCTTTTACCAAATTAAAAAATATTAATTCAATCTTAAACACTGAAATATTACATCTTCCTCCTCCTCCACTTGTCTCACTGATCTCAACCACCATTAATTTGCATCTCTAATTTATCTATAATTTTATGTTATATAAATGTATATCCTGCCAACCCTTCTTTACACTCTCACATCCTCCTCCTCCACTTGTCCTGCTCATCCCAAACATATTTTTTTTTTTGGTATTTTCAACACTAATTTGCACCCATAATTTATCTATAATCTTATGTTCAACCAATGTATATCCTGCCAGCCCTTCTTTACCCTCTCATTGAACTACTTTCCAATACAAAGGTCCCTCTTACGGGTATAAGCTAGCAAGATTGTTTGATTTTTTATTTCTAAATTTCAAATTTATTTTTCATTGAACTTTTTAATCAAGCAATATTTATTTTTCAAGTAATATTTATTAAAATGATAATTTTTCCCCTTGGAAAAATCGTAATTTTCATTATATTAAGGAAAATTACAAGTTGTAGATGTTGTTCGAATATGTAGTATATGAGGCAATGTGCTTGTCAAGTAGACGAAAATACAAAAAGATATATAAGCTCTCCACGCAGCGAAGCTCTGCCTTTAGTAGTGTTCTTATAATGTTATCAAAAAATACTCTACTCATAGTGTATGCATGTTTGTAAGTAGAACTAGTAATATATAAGCATGATAGCATTAACATATAACAAAAAAACACAACTCCTGCTGAGCCTACTATATGGTCCATGAAAGGGCAATGGTAATACTGGTAGTGTGCTCCATCCCTCTGCTCATGTATCAACCATGTGTCACGTGGCCTAACCGCTGCCTCCTCGGATATCATTTTCGCAAGTGTGTTGTGTTCCCTATATATATGACGACAACCAAAGTTCTTAAATAAAGAGATGAGTCTATGGGTCTCCTCCAAGATAAGCCTCAAAGTGTAAGAATGACATATTAATGTTTTATTAATCCAATTGCAAACAATTTTTGAGTCCCCAAAAAGTTGTAGATTCTTCCAATGTTTTCCTAATGCGAACTGAATGAGATGTTTGGCAATGATGAGCTTTGCATAATTATTTATGCCCCTCCAACCCCCATTTGCATTTGGAAGTGATGGGAGTTTGACATATATAGGATGGCATGACCCCCACAACCTGCTTCTTGTCCAGATCCATCAAAAAAAGTCCATGGCTGGGTGTGGTTAATGATTTTCAGGACAATATGTCTGGGAGGATGATTAGCATTATCTTCAGGAATGTTGCTAAATTCTGCCAGAAATCGGGCAGAGATGATGGGCTAGTGAGGAGCGATATCTTGAAAAACAAGATAGTTACGAGCTATCCAGATTTCCCAGCAGATGAGGAGGGGAAGGTTCCTGACCTTTGTCTAGGTTACAGATGTCCACTATGTGGTCTAAGCTTTTCTAGCAGACAGTCCCCTCCATGTGCACTGAGTAGGGATGTTTGTGAGGACAGATACCTAGAGGACTATAGTAATACGACAGGTGAGGAAGAGGTGATCCACAAATTGTCTTCACATAAGCTACACTAGAAAGGTCAATGTTGTCCACCCTTGATCAGATTATCTCTAGTGGGAATCTTATTTTTCAAAATTGACCACATGAGTAGTCTAGTTCTAGGGGTTTCTTTGAGTTTCCACATGCCTTTCCACCATAATATTATAGGATGAGGTTTATGAATGCTTGCTAAACAAAGGTATCCATATTTGGGGGAGTACCACCCGTTTTTTGCATGTGACCAAATAATCTTATCCTCCCCTTCTACTATTCTGATATGATATTTGGTTAAGGCAGTTGTGTAGTCTAGACACTATTGATGCCACTGTTGAGGAATGTGCAGACTGTAGACATATTTCCAGTCCTGGTGGAGAAACGTGGATCATTCCATGTCAACAATGTGATTGATATGAGTAATGCTAGAGTTGGCAGGGAGGAGCTTAACTTCTTTAGGGAGTTTATGGGCATTACCACACCCAATCCATGTGTCCAGCCTGATGCGAATAGATGTTCCAGCTTGTATTCTCCAAGTGAGTCCATCTCGGATGAGTGACAAAGAATTTAGAACTGCTTTCTAGATGACTGAGATCCTTGTTTTATTTGAGCTTGTTTGTCTGAGCCAATTCATCAGGTTTAGGGGAGCTACGTACTTGGAGGAAGCCACCACAATCCAAAGGCTATTTTTTGTTATCAGTTGCCATCCTAGCTTGGCTTCTAGAGTAGTTGAGCAGTCTTCTAGTTTTTTTATTCCCCACCCTCCCCATTTCCTTGGAAGGGTGAGCATATCCCATTTTGCCCATGCAAAAATCCTCCCTGTCTGTTTGCCTTTCCAGAGGAGCCTGTAATAGAGATTATGTATTCCAGTAAGGATTTCTCTAGGTATCCAAGCTAGGGACATCTAGTACACCGGAGTGGCTTCAGGAACAACTTTAATGAGAACTAGTCTTCCGGTCCTGGAGAGATACTTATGGTACTAGATATTGAGTATTATTTCTAACTTTGAGATTAACCATGTGCAGTCAGCTATTTTGTATCCATGGGGCTTGAGCCTATAACCCAGATTTGTGAGTCCATCCTCCAACTGTAAAAAGTGTGAAGGGGAACAAGAGAAGAGCAATCTGGATCTCATGAGGGGTGCAATCACAAGCTGTAATGGTGGATTTAGAGTTGTTGATGAGCATGTTTGTTGTAGTTTGAAAAAGGGAGATGGTGTTCTGTAGGGTAGTCACATCCCCAATTCCACCACTGAGGAAGATCAACACATCATCCACAAAGAGTAAATGAGTTATTATGCATCTGTCAATGATCCCTAATTCCCATGAGTCTTCCTTTGAGGTGCATATCTTTTATAAGCCTACTAAGTCCCTCCATAACCAGTAAAAAAGTAAGGGGGGCAAGGGGCATCCTTGCTTGAGGCCTCTTTCAAAGTGAAAGAAAGGTGTTGCCTCTTCATTGACCAATACACTAAAGGATATGTTTGTGATGCAACACATGATCCATTTTATAAACTCATACGGGAATCCTAAAGAGTTAGGAGCATTCGGAGGTATATCCAACTTACCTTGTCAAAACCCTTGGAGAGGTCTGCCTTAATGATCATACGTTTAATCTTCTTTGTCTGGATAGAATGCATCACTTCTTATGTAGTACCAAGTGCTTCATGAATCTGACAATCTCGGAGGAAGGAAAATTGTTTCGAGGAGATGTGGGTGCAAAGAATGGGTCAGAGATGGTTAATGATTTTTGCAATGATTTTATAAATGTAATTGCACAGAGTGATGGGGCGGAAGTCATCAAAGGAGGTTGGGTTGTCTGATTTTGGAATGAGGGCAATGAAAGTGGAATTGATGGCCCCACGCATACAACTAGTGGTCCTGCATTCTTCAATGACCTTCACTAGATCATCTCCAAGGATTTCAAAAAAGGTTGTATAAAACTCCACTGACCATCCATCTAGTCCAGGACTCTTGTCGTGCTTAAACAATTTCAAAGTAGTCTCTAGTTCCCCTAAAGTGACTTCCCTGTTCATCTCCATAACATTCTCCTGATTTACAAACCAAGGGAAGAGTTGTACTACTCTGATGACTTCAGCAAGAGTCATAGTGTGAGGTGCCTAATAGATCTGTTTGAAGTGTGATGTGGCCATAGAGGCTAGTTGTTGGAAGGTATGCACATCATTCCCCTACTCATTTGTCAATTGCCATATGGTATTGATTGCCTTTCGGCCATTCAAAAAATTATGGAAAAATTTTGTGTTGTCATCTCCCTCCATCAACCATTTTTCTCTACTTTTCAATCTCCAGTTTTCTTCCTAATATTTTAGTATTTTCCCTCTCTTCGATATTAACTCAGTAATCTTATCCTTTTGATCTCTTGATATGAAAATCCCTCCCTCGTCCTCCAAATCAGAAATTTTTGATTCAATATATGTTAGGGTTTGTACTTCTTGTTCTCTCTTAGTGTGTGTCCATATTTTTGATAGCCTTTTCAGCTCTTTTAAGTTGGCGGAAAAACCTTATGTAATGTTCCCTCCAGTGGAAGGGGGTGGGTCTTCTATAAATTATTGACCAATCGAGTATAGGCGACTTCTTTCAACCAGGTGGTATTGAATTTGTAGGGGGCTCTAGGTTTGCATATGTTATGTAACTAGCTCACAAAAAGAGAAAAAAGGTAGATCAATGCCTTAGAATTCAGCCTCTTCGAGGGGGAAACCTCCTTTACATTACACAAATGAACAATTCTTGGATGATACAAATGAAAAGACCTCCTTTCTATATATAAGAGTCTATGGGGTCATAATATAATCAGAGCTGACATAACAATAATAATGTAAGGCCACAATAATAACAATAGTGGGCTTCTATAGGGCATAATAATAACAATATGGGGACTACATGGGCACAACAGTATAATAAAGGGGTATACTAATAACAATAAGGGGTTACACTAGTAGTATAGGGACATAACATGCCCCTCTCCTTCAAAAATTGTTGTCCTCAATGCTTGAGTAGTTGTTGATGCTTGTGTATAAATTCTTGTCCTCCCATGTGGAATCTTCAGCAGGTAAGTTCTTCCACTTGATGAGATACTCTAAAATTGATCTATTTCGTAGCTTTTGATTTCTCAATTCTGTGACTGCTTCAGGTTCCAATATTATTTTTCCTTCCTTCTTAAGTTCTCGCAATACTATTTGAACTGGGATATTCAAAAACTTTTGAATGAGTTCCCACATCTTTGGGCATATCGATATATGTAAGGCCTGAAGTTTGGAGGAACACTTCACATAATCAAATGAATACCATGATCATGATCACCAATAGGTGGGAGGCCTTTGGGAGTCTCAAATACCTTGGAATGATTGTCCAAAATGTTTTCGAGATCTGGAGAAATACATGATTTCAATGTGGGATCCTCTAGTGAACATTATTGTGCAATTACACCTCGTTCTTAATTATTTAGAAGGTTTATCATGCTGTTAGAGTTGATTATCGTTCTAGGTTTTCTTTCAATACCCCTTAATTCAACTTCCATTCCTTCCGAAAAAAAATTCAAGAAAAGTTCTTGAAAATTAAAAGCTATTGTACCCAAATATTGTAGCCATTGGACTCCTAGTAAAACATCAGCACCACCCATTGGAATGGAAAGTATTTCTCTATTCAATACATATTCTCCCATGGATAGCTTGATATTATGGCTCTTTACAGAGAAATTTATGGTTCCTCCACTTGCAACCATGACTTGACACTCCGGTGATGGATATAGGAAGCAATTCAATTCCTTGCTATCTTACAATCAATAAAATTATGGGTACTACCCAAATCAATCAACACTCTTACTTCTTTCTTCTTGATATGCCCTTATATCTTGATAGTTTGAGAAGTGGTAATTTCTGCCAATGCATTACAAGATATGGTCGGATTGATTTCTTGAGACTCGATGTGAACTTTCAATTCTTGAAAAATTTTCTTCTTGATATGTCCTTCTATATTAATAGTTTGAGGAGTGGTAATTTCGTCCAATGCATTACAAGATATGGTTGGATTCATTTCTTCTTTGTTGATGTGATCTTTCACTTCTTGAACCTTTTTCTTCTTGATATGTCCTTTTATCTTGAGAGTTTTAGGAGTAGTAATTCTTTCCAATTCTTTACAAGATATAGTCAAATTCATTTCTTCTTTCTTTGGGGTTGGTTCTTGGTGTATATACTCTTCTTTTGATGTTTCTTGAACCTTTTCTTCCTCCTCTCCACAATCAATGTAAAATAATTTCTTCTCAGCACACTTATGACCTTTAATGTATCTGTTATCACAATTGTAACAAAGCCCTTTTTCTCTTTTTTCTTCCAATTGTTGTGGCATAACCCTTGTAGGTTGTGGAAGGCTAGGAGAAACAACACTTCCATCTTTATAGTTTTGAGGGGTATACTTCCTTGTTGCCATAATTTTGCTTTCACTTTGTAACGAAACCCTTTTTTTCTTTTTACTTCCAATTGTTGTGGTGTTGCTCTAAAGAAGGTGTTTATCTTTGTATCCTCATAAGTTGTTTATGAGAACAAAGCCCTTTATATCATAAAAATTGATCCGGTTCTAAATATGAAGATGCATAATACATACCTTTTGTAATAGTAGTACACTATGTAGATCAAAATATTGCTCCATCTGTAGTATCCAATTTACTATATCCTTTCCATCAAACTTCCTCATAACGCCTTTTATTGAGTTCAAGAGCTCGATCTTGAAATTACTTGTAACTATGTACTTTTAGATCTCAAAGCTATTAAATTGTCTCTTGCAGTAGCCCTCTGAGTCCTATTTCTAACCCCACAAGTCTTATCAAAATTTGATTTTCCAAGGAAGAGTTATACCCAATCTCCTAAGATGACCTGATTATATAATGTTTTCAATAGAGCGAACTTGTATGACGTGCCACATGTGACTGTTTTGACCTTAGGATCTGAAAACTATGCAAAAAAAACTAAAGCCCATTCTCTTTTTGTAACTCCTTATGGAATTTCAATTTGTTGCTCAGAGAGAAATTTATGATGATTTTCCCAAGATCACCTATTTAGGATGTAATTCGGGAGTCTACAAAAACCCTAAATTACTCAGATCATATATCTCAAAATACAGCGAGACAAGATCGGAAATTCAGACCCAAGATTCAGAACAATATCTTCTCAAATGGGTTTATTTTAGCTTCTAAAACTTCATAGCAAAAAGGTTATAGCGAAAATACCATGATGACCTGTTTTAGATGGAATTCTAAAGATTGCAAAAACCCTAACTTCCTCATATCATATCTCCGAAAATATAGCGAGAAAAGATCTAAAATTCAGACACGCGGTTCATAAATACTTCTTCTCAAATGGGTTTTTCTTTTAGCTTATGCAATAATGCAAAAAAGAAAGTTATAGTGAAAATACCACGATAACCTATTTGGAACAATGAAACACTAGAATCTAAAGCTCTGCTACCAAATTTTATGAAACCAGCTCACAAAAATACAGGAAAGATAGATCAATGTCTTAGAATTCAGTCTCTTTGAGGGGAAACCTCCTTTATATTACACAAATGAACAATTCTTGGATGATACAAATGACAAGACCTCCTTTCTATATATAGGAGTTTAAGGGGTCATAATATAATTAGAGTCGACATAACAATAATAATGTAAGGGCACAAAAATAACAATAGTGGGCTTCTATGGGGCACAATAATAACAGTATGGGAACTACATGAGCACACAACAATATAATAAGGGGGTTGTACTAATAACAAGAAGGGGTTACACTAGTAGTATAGGGACCTAACAACATATTCCTCTCCTTATGTCAAGCAATATCAACAAGTGTTCAGATATACCACCTGATCCAGCCCACTATCTGAAGATGAAGCTTAACCCCCGTAACTGTTCCTTGATGAGGAATCAATCAAACCTTGTTGTGAGGTTGTCCTCTCTAATCCTTCCATTCCTCCATGTAGGTAGAATATTTGCAGAGGGGATATCAATAAAGTTGTGGTTCTCCAGGATATTTTCAAAGAAAGCAGATAAGGGGTCGACCTGGTTATGATGTCCCCAAGATTCAGAGAAACCCATAGAGAAGTTAAGGTTCCCACCGACGATGATGTTGTTAGGTTGCAGGATGTTAGAGGTCAAAGATGTTCCCAAAATACTTCACGATGATGACAAGGACCATATACATTTATCAGTCTAATGTATGTGTCGAGTTCAGATGAGAAATTGTCTGCCCCTATGTATCCAATGTCACCCCAAATGTCAGACAACTTGATAGTGTGGGGATTGTAACCCAAGTCTATGCCCCCCAAACAATCATTTACATCAAGGGCTTGGAAGCACCATTCAGGAAGCATGGATTCAACGAGTTGAGATATGGCTTCAGCAAGACGCAGGGTTTCTTGTAAGAAAACAACATCATATGTTCGGTCTTAAGAAGTCTTCGCTGAGCTAATTTTTTCTGAGGACTAGCTATCCCTCGACAATTTAATGAGAGAAACTTCATGGAGAGATGATACAAGGGTGTTCTTTTCTCTAAGAAACTGGTCTATATTAAATTATTGTCCTGCGACAATCTCCTCCCTTGCCTATTGCTTGGCTTTGGAAAGGGAGGATGGTTGACCGCTAAGGGCCTTTGGAGGGATGGGGTAAGATACTAGGCCAATTCCTATGGAGTCAGGGGCTTTTGATTGGGAAAGGAAATGAAGCTGATATCTGTGTGGAAGAGAACATTGGTCAGAGTCGAAGGATGTAGATGGTTGTGCCTATGGGAAGGGTGGGGGTACAGGAGTAAATAGGGGAGGGGGATGCAGAGGGCAAGCTAGAGTAATGAGGGGGATGGCATAACAAGAGAGATCTGATGAAACCCCATAGAGTCATCCATGGATTCAATTAAATTAGAGAATTGTATAGAGGAAGGTTCAGAAGTGGACATACCCGAAGACAGGGCAGCTTCTGCAGCAGCCCCTGACCTAGTTAGTGGAGGAGAGGGTGGCTGAAAATATTCCTTTCCATGCTTCTTCAGAGTCTCCAAGGCAGAGAAATTCTCTAATGCTTTAGAGGTTGAGTGTTCCACTGCTTAATGCAAAGTGGTGTGTTTGGTGCTTGACGATCCTTTGTAGGTATTGTCTTCCCCCTATTCCCATTTCTTGCTTTCCCAATCAAGGGATAGTCCTTGTAGAGATGACCCAATTTATGGTAGCGCCTGCACCTAAATGGAATCCCCTTGTAATCAAGGATTTGTGTTCGCATGAAGCTCATCCAACACAGAGTAATTTTCTCTTGTAACCCTTCTCTGGTGTCTAAATGGACTAAGATCCTCGTGAAAGCCATGATTCCAGTGGAGAGGTATGATTTGTCAAATTCTAGATAGGTGCCTAGAGAGTTCCCTATGTGTCTGAATATGTCCTCAGACTAGAATTGTAGCGGCAGATCGGGAAGGCGAACCCATAGAGGCCTAGCCCCTAACTATTCTATCTGTAGATTGAAAATGGGGCTCCATCTCCTCAGCACCATAAGGGCCTCTTCTATATGCCATAAGGATGAAAATACCCAATTTGTATGCTCACCATGAGCAAATCCAAGTGCAAACTAACCATGGACAAAGGTTTGAACAAAAGGTAGCTCAGCTAGGTGTTGTCCCCATATTTCTTCCACGCATTGTTTTGACCATGTCATCGTATAATTCCTGCCCTGAAATCTTCCAACCAGTACTCGTTTGGCAGTGTCCGTGGCTTCTCCCCACTATATGTCTTCTTCCAAGCTGATGATAACATCCTGTGTGCTTGATTTCACACACTTCTGCCTTTTTCCTGGCCTCTGTCCCATGTCAGTGGTGTCCTCCTATGTTCCACTACGAGGAGGGTTTGTATGGTTAGGGACCGAGGGGTTCAGACTAGGGCTAGAGGGGAAGGCATACGAAAGAGGAGGGGCATTCGTGAGGCTACCTGAAATGAGAAAGGATATCAGAGTTGAGAGCGGGAGACCCTCAATGGAAAGTAGGAGCTCGTCGAGAGATAAAGTTAAGGGGTAATGGGATTTGGCGGATGGCTGAAGGGGAAGGAAACTAGAAGAGTAGGCAGTGAGATCAGGGCGAATGCAGCAGGCGACATATTGAAGGGAGGTTGACAATGGAGGAGGTGTAACGAACGATGGCCAGGAGGGTGGAACTATAGGTAGGGTGATAATTGAGCAAGAAGGCCTTGAGATCGAGGGTAGGGGAGCAATAGCCTCTGTCAAATATCTGCAAAAAGGAAAAAACCCCTCTATGCTTGAGTGTGGGGTAGTCCATATGGAGGTTCCCTCGAGAGGGTCTTCTGAATAATCTACTAATTATGAGTCCATGTCTTCTCGAGATGTTAGTCGGTAGCTACCGCCGTAATCTTAGATAACTGTTGCTGTGGAGATCAATTGTTGCAAATGGGGAACGGTGAGGGCACGAAGCGATCATGGGGAATATGCTCAAGGCTGCAAATAGGAAATGGGAGGAGCTTAGTAACGACGTTTGGGAGTACAACGCCAGGTGGAAGATAGAACTAGTCTAGGTCACGGAGAAGTGAGCTCTAAAAGCCTGCAGACAAACCCTAGGTTGTGTCAAGGGTTGTGTCAGGGTTGGATCACACCAAAAATCCCATCTTTTTCTTTTGTATTTTAGTAACTAAGGTTTATATTTAAAACAGTAATTTTATAATAATAAAATATTATTTTTAAAATACATTTGAATTCAGTTTTCAAAATTTCTATTGATTTTCAATATTTTATTAATTCACTAATTCAAAACAAATAGTCTCCAGTTTGAAAATCCAGAGCTTGTGAGATGAGTTTAAGCCAATAAATGAATCCATTTAAGAATGGAACAAGAGTAGGTCACTCCAACCTGGATTAATTGATTTTTTTATCGCAACAACCATAATTTGTCATCCAACAATTTTGTCTTGGATTAACGATCAGTTGTGGTTGCCAAGACTTTACCAACAAGATTTAAATGAAGGAATATATTGTTTTCTATGTATTCCTCCATTGAGTTATCCTTCTCAGATGGCAAGGGTTGAGGCACCTATTCCTCAACCTAGATATGGATTTTAATCTTTTCAACTTTCTGAAAACCTAACAAATGTCATAAAGAATCTCAAGCAATCACTTCAAAGGAACCAGAAGCATGACCAATGAGACATGTGAAAGAATTAAATGCAGTAGCTCTGTCAAATAGTAAGTGAACTCCAAAAAAATTAAAATTGTGATCATGGAGAGACATAAATCCTTTTGTTAGATTATTGCGAACTTTGATGTTAATTAATTTTATGTACTTACTTTCGCTTCGCAGATAGCACTGTGGTCATGGAAGCCTTGTGCGAACTACCATAGTTCCATATACATTAATTTTTGGTTTATATAACCATTTACAATCTATGGTCTGTTTTCCTCTAGGAAGTTCAACCAATTCCCAAGTGTTATTCCTGATTATTGAATCATATTCCTGTTCCATGGTTGTTTTCCATTCACTACATTCATTTGCTTCTTTATAACTGGACGATTCAACCACATTCATCATACTAATTATAAAAACATTTTCCCTATATCTTGCAAGCATTTGAGCTTTCCTACTTGATCTCCTGAGTGATGGGGTAGTGGTTTCCCTTATTTCTTCCCGTTGTTGCTGTTGTTGTTGTTGTTCTTGATGTTGCTACTGTTTCTGTTGATGTTGTTGTTCATCCTTTGTCTTTATTTGCTGTTGACCCTCATTGTTATCTGTTTCTTCTTCCTCAAAGTACGGAATGTACCATCCCTCATAGTGCTCATCAGGTTCTTCATTATCTTGCTCATGGAATTTAACATCTCTACTAATAAAAATCTTTTCAGTAGAGGGATTAAATAATTTGTATGCTTTATATGATGAACAATACCCTATAAAATTACATCTAATGGCTTTCGATTCTAATTTTCTTCTATCTTCCTTTGCAATGTGGGCAAATGCTTTAGATCCAAATATTCTTAAGTGTTTTACTGCAGGCTTATGTCCATATAGTGCCTCAAAAGGAGTTTTAAACTCAAGACTTCTTGTAGGACTCCTATTTTTTTAATAAACTGTAGTATTCACTACTTCAGCCCAAAAACCATTTGAAAGATTCTTACCTTTAAGCATACTTCTTGCACATTCCACCAGTGTTTTGTTCTTTCTTTCTATTACTCCATTTTGCTGTGGAGTATGGGGTGCTGTAAATAGCTACGAAATTCCATGATCTTCACAATATCTGATGACTTCATCCTTCCTATATTCTCCCCCTTGATTATAGCGGAGAATTTTTATCTGTTTCCCTGTTTGTCTTTCAATCATATTTTTAAACTACTTAAAGTATTCGAATGTATGGAATTTCTTACTTAAGAAATACACCCAAGAAAACTTTGTACAACCATCAATAAACAATAGGAAATACACTGCATCTCCTAAAGATTTTGTATGCATGGGACCACAAAGGTTTGTGTGCACTAACTCCGGTATATCCCTCTTCTTCTTTTCTACTCTAATGGGGAATTCTTCTCTATGCAATTTTCCTATAGTACAAGGTCAATTCTTGGGTGCGGGGTAGTCCATAGGGAGGTGCCCTCGAGAGGGTATTCCAAATAATCTACTAATTATGTGTCCATGTCTTATCTTGATGTTACGCACTGGCTATCGCCGTAATCCGAGATTACCGTCACTGTGGAGATCAATTGTTACAAATGGGGAACAATGAGGGCACGAAGCAATCATGGGGAATATGCTCAAGGCTGCAAATGGGAAATGGGAGGAGCTCAGTAACGACGTTTGGGAGTACAACGCCAGGTGGAAGATAGAGTTAGTCTAGGTCATAGAGAAGGGAGCTCTAGAAGCCTGCAAACAAACCCTAGGTCGTCTCAAGGTTGGATCACACCGAAAATCCCATCTTTTTCTTCCGTATTTCAATAACTAAGGTTTATATTTAAAATGGTAATTTTATATTAATAAAATATTATTTTTAAAATACATTTGAATTCAGTTTTCAAAATTTCTATTGATTTTTACTATTTTATTAATTCAATAATTCAAAACAAATAGTCTCCGGTTTAAAAATCCAGAGCTTGTGCGATGAGCTTAACCCAATAAATGAATCCATTTAAGAATGGTACTAGAGTAGGTCACTCCAACCTTGATTAATTTATTTTTTTATCGCAACAACCATAATTTGTCATCCAACAACTTTGTCTTAGCTTAAGGATCAGTTGTGGTTCCCAAGACTACCAAAGGGATTTAAATAAAGGAATATATTGTTTTCTATGTATTCCTCCATTGAGTTAGCCTTCTCAGATGGCAAGGGTTGAGGCACCTATTCCTCAACCTAGATATGGATTTTAATCTTTTCAACTTTCTGAAAACCTAACAAATGTCATAAAGAATCTCAAGCAATCACTTCAAAGGAACCAGAAGCATGACCAATGAGACACGTGAAAGAATTAAATGCAGTAGCTCTGTCAAATAGTAAGTGAACTCCAAAAAAATTAAAATTGTGATCATGGAGAGACACAAATCCTTTTGTTAGATTATTGTGAACTTTGATGTTAATTAATTTTATGTACTTACTTTCCCTTCACAGAAAACACTGTGGTCATGGAAGCCTTGTGCGAACTACCATAGTTCCATCTACATTAATTTTTGGTTTATATAACCAATTACAACCTATGGTCTATTTTCCTCTAGGAAGTTCAACCAATTCCCAACTATTATTCCTGATTATTGAATCATATTCCTATTCCATGGCTATTTTTCATTCACTACATTCATGCTTCTTTATAACTGGACGATTCAACCACATTCATCATACTAGTTATAAAATCATTTTCCCTATATCTTGCAAGCATTTGAGCTTTCCTACCTGATCTCCTGAGTGGTGGGGTAGTGGTTTGAATCCTTATTTCTTCCTGTTGCTGCTATTGTTGTTGTTGTTGTTGAAGCTGCTACTATTGTTGTTGATGTTGCTGTTGTTGTTCATCCTCTGCCTTTGTCTATTGTTGACCCTAATTGTTCTCTGTTTCTTCTTCCTCAAAGTATGGAATGGACCATCCCTCATAGTGCTCATCAGGTTCTTCATTATCCTGCTCATGGAATTTAACATCTCTACTAATAAAAATCTTGTCAGTAGAGGGATTAAATAATTTGTATGCTTTATATGATGAACAATACCCTATAAAACTACATCTAATGGCTTTCGAGTCTAATTTCTTTTATCTTCCTTTGGAATGTGCGAAAATGCTTTAGATCCAAATATTCTTAAGTGTTTTACTGCAGGCTTATATCCATATAGTGCCTCAAAAGGAGTTTTAGACTCAAGGCTTCTTGTAGGACTCTTATTTTTTAAATAAACTGCAGTATTCACTGCTTCAGTCCAAAATCCATTTGAAAGATTCTTACCTTTAAGCATACTTCTGGCACATTCCACCAGTGTTCTGCTCTTTCTTTCTGTTACTCCATTTTGCTGTGGAGTATGGGGTACTATAAACAACTATAAACTTCCATGATCTTCACAATATCTGATGAGTTTATCCTTCCTATATTCTCCCCCTTGATCAGAGCGGAGAATTTTTATCTGTTTCCCTGTTTGTCTTTCAATCATATTTTTAAACTACTTAAAGTATTCAAATGTATGGATTTTCTTACTTAAGAAATACACCCAAGAAAACTTTGTACATTCATCAATAAACAATAGGAAATACACTGCATCTCCTAAAGATTTTGTCTGCATGGGACCACAAAGGTTTGTGTGCACTAACTCTAGTATATCCCTTTGCTTCTTTTCTACTCTAAGAGGGAATTCTTCTCTATGCAATTTTCCTAAAGTACAGGCATCACAATCATTATGTACCTGTCTTAGCAAAGGAAGATCTCTTACCATTTCTTTCTTTTATAGTAACAGCAAATCATTGTATTTGATGTGGCCGAATCTCTGATGCCAAAGCTCTTATGTAGTCAGGCTCACTGCTGTCAATGCTCGAGCCGGTGCATGTCTCACATCCAACTTGTACAGTCCTCCTGTTTGGATTCATGTAGTAATTTTCTTCATGCCATCTAGCAGATCTTTAATGTAGCAGTTAGATTTTTAAAATTCAACTTTCAAATCTTGATCTGTAATCATAGATACAGAAATCAAGTTCTTTGTTATACCAGGAACATAGATTACATTATAAATTTGTTTGATAATATCATCAGGTAGAATAACAGAAACTTTCCCACCCTTTGATTTGGTGGGTTCTATCATCACCTAGGTAGATCTGTGCACCTTCGTTGATTTCTTTAAAATCCTTAAGCCACTGTTTATTCCCTGTCATATGTGTTGATGCTCCTGAGTCTACATACCAGATGTCTACATCAACATTTTCATCATGATCTGCCATGAATGATATTAAATTCTGTAGCTGATCACTAGTCATGAGATGACCTCCATGTCTTTTCGGCTTCTATTATTCTTCATGATACTTCTTTTTCCTACACTCCTTGGAAATGTGACCCAATTTTCGGCAATAAAAACATTTAGTTTCAGAGCAGTTTTTATTTGGATGCATACCTTGAGTCAGATTTGGTTGTTTATGTGAACTTGCTTAGTTTTGCTGTTGTGGACCTCCTTTCCCTTTGTAGAAGTTTTTCTTTAGCATCAATGCAAGATCGACACTCTGGGGCTTCATATACGATCTCCTCTCTTCTTCCTGCATCAGTTTACCTGTTAGCTCTTCAAAGTGTGGGATCTTCAACTTTCAAATCTTGATTTGTAATCATAGATACAAAAATCAAGTTCTTTGTTATACCAGGAACATACATTACATTATAAATTTGTTTGATATTACCGTCACGTAGAATAACAGAAACCTTCCCACCCTTTGATTTGATGGGTTCTGTCATCACCTAAGTAGGTTTGTGCACCTTCGTTGATTTCTTTAAAATCCTCGAGCCAGTGCTTATTCCTGTCATATGTGTGATGCTCCTGAGTCTACATACCAGATGTCCACATCAACATTTTCATCACGATCTGCCATGAACGATCTTAAATTCTGTAATTGATCACCATTCGTGAGATGACCTCCATGTCTTTTCGGCTTCTATTATTCTTCATGATACTTCTTTTTCCTACACTCCTTGGAAATGTGACCCATTCTGCAATAAAAACATTTAGTTTCAGAGCAGTTTTTATTTGGATGCATACCTTGAGTCAGATTTGGTTGTTTACGTGAACTTGCTCCGTTTTGCTGTTGTGGACCTCCTTTCCCTTTGTAGAAGTTTGTCTTCACCATCAATGCAAGATCAACACTCTAGGGGTTCATAGATGATCTCCTCTCTTCTTCTTGCATTAGTTTACCTGTTAGCTCTTCAAAGTGTGGGATCTTCTCTGTGGCATTTATCCTAGTGATGAACATCTGATAATCATCAGTGACACCATTCATTGTAATGGTTACAATATCTGTATTGTCCATTCTATGACCAATATCTGATAATTTGGTTTTCAGATCCTTAATCCTTGCTGTGAATGAAGCAATTGTTTCATTCTCCTCCATCTTCATGGATAAAATCTTACACTTGAGGAACAAAAGACAATTTGAATTCCTGATCTCGTACAATTCCTTCAAAATTCCCTAGATCTTGTTAGCTGACTTTCCTTCTCTGGTGTGCAGTATAATGTAATATTTCACTGACATCTTTAACATTGTCCTTCCTCTACTTTCTTATTTATCCCAATCTAGGATCAATGTTGATCCAACCTAAGGCTTCGGCTCATCCCCATTCACAATCATCCAAGCGCTCTGCGCTTCTAGTAGAGTCTGCATATTGAACTTCCAATTTGCGTAATTGGAACCATCGAGCTTGTTATGCTTGTTCATGCATGCTTGAAATATATTGTTATTCATCTTGGCGATTTAGAAAAAAAAATTCGACAAGTAAAAGATGTTAAATTTAGTCTGGATCTATGATAGAGATGGATCATTGATCTTCAATGTTGTTTGATCTCATAGCACACCTGCAGATCACTGTGGCCTTCTTCTCAGCCTCCAGACAACCTTTTGTTGTCAGCTACAACCTTGTTCTTGGATTCCTCATGCAACTTCTCTAATAGATACAACCTTGTTCTTGGGTTTCCCACACATCCACAACCTTGTTGTTGGCTTCCAAGACCGTCGCATAATTATCTATCTTTTTTGTGATGCCATCATAGCTGTACACGTCTTTCCTACAACGATAAAAGGATAAATATGCATAAACGAGCTACAATAACCTCATCACGGAGGTACACTCATAACCAACAACGATTTCGAAATCGTTGCAGTTATCTTCCTCACAACTGCGATGATCTCGGTTCAATGAACCACCCACCAGCTAGCGTACACGTTCCTCAGCCCTGAAACTCTGATACCCTGATAAAAAAATGGTAATGTTTGTATTAATAAAAGTAAAACCCACTGGTCAGCTCTACGAAAGAGTCTGAACCAGGAGAGTCTGGCTCTACAAAATTCTCTACATTGTTCATGCACATTACCCATTAAATAGAATACATGGTTTTAGGGAAGTTAGAACAGCATCCTAAGAAATAGAAAATAATTCCTATCCTGAGGTTACGTGTACCAACTCTACCTATTCTAGGATATTCTCCATTATCTTCAACATTATTAGCAAACACTAATTTTAGCATGGATAATGTTGCCAATGGAGAAGCATCTAGTTTAGTGGATCCAACAATTGAAATTTATGATGTTAAATTTCATAAAAATGCATTCGTATGGCAGCCACGTGCCCAAGGACTGGGGCTAGCTTCCCACTCTCACCGTTTGGGCCTCGAACATCTTACATCATGGTTGAATGTGCCCATAAAACCTACGCCTAGTGCCCACCTAGCGCATGGGCCCAAAACTCTGCAAGTTGTGGTCATGTGATAGGTTATATGACCCGGGGCTAGCCTCACTGTAATAACCTAGGGCTAAGCTCCCTTCTACTACATGGTAATGGTCATATTAGTCGCATGTGGGCCAGGGTGGGCCCTCTCCACTCTCCGCCTGTGGCTTTTTGCTATGGCTTCAGTTTGGTTTCATGGTGTGGGCGTCGGGACTGTGGGTTGTGGCTAAGCCCTAGCCCTAGGCTCCCTATGCCACGATCCTCTGTTGTCGGATGTGGCCATGTGCTAGGGCTTAGCCCTAGCCCTTTCCCCATATGTGTGTCACTTCATGCTTAAATAAATTCAGCTAACACCATGGCTAAGACTCATGTCCAATGACACATTGGTGGATGGTTGTTGTTACTTGGTAGAGGTCTATGGTTCGAATCTTGTCGGTGCCCTTGGCCCCTCACAAAAAAAATTGTACCTATCCCTGGACTAATTCATAATTTTTAGACTAATTAGGAGTCGCCAAGTGGAAGCGTTCCACTCACCCAAAATGTTCAGTAACCTTGTCAATTCTACAAATTTTTACTTGTTTGGGAATTTGGTCAGAACACAATATTGGGAGCATACAATATTGATTTTCAACGATTCAAGTTGCGTTGGATTAAAATTTCTGAGATCTATCAAATCATACATGTTTCAAGATTTACACATACTTTTATTTTTGGGCACTAAATTTAATCACCTGATCAACTTCCTCAAGTACTATGAGGAGTTTACATCCTTGAAGGAGCACTTTGTCTTGTTGGCACATTTGATCTACCAGTGGAGTGTCTAGGATTAGGGTTTCCATGTGGGTCTTGAGATGTGGTATAGGCCTGATGATGAGGACATATAGTTTATCACTAACTTATCTAATAGAGGGGAAGATTTTCCCCTGTTCCTTGATGTCCCCCATTTTGTTGTAGTAGAGACTCAACTTGTCTACTGTTAGAGATATGTTGCACCTCATGCAGTCTGTAGAACATATTTTTAGGTGCATGGTGGAAAATTACGCATCTCTTATTTTGCTGCACAAGTGGTTAGGTGCTTGTCATTATTAGTCACCGCTATTCCACACATTAGTAGCGATGGGAAATGCAGTAGTTACCCTATTTTGTATTATGTTGATTCTCTAATTCAAGCACCATGATTATCAGATGGTTTCCCATTTTTTTGAGGTATTTTTTTATGGATTTAGATATTTGTCATGTGATGATACATGGGAGGGCAAGCTTCCCTTTTTCTTCACTCTCAACCCAAGGCAATTGAGTTGTTATTTTAGCTTGTAATCTAATTTTATTTCATTGACCTTGTTTCATTGAGTAATTATTGCATGCTTCATTGATCATTGTTATAAACCAATATCATATTGTGCTCAAAGTAACTGTAATGATAATTTTATTTTTATCTCATTTCTTTGAGGCATCTTTATTATCACTATATCTCATTTGAAACATTGTGTTAACATTTTGACATCCCATTTTCATATTAGATTTAGACTTGCAGTTCTAAAATCTATGTCCAAGTAGAAGCTTCGTTAAATAGAAATTTCAGGATAAATATCGCTAGCTTTCATTCAATTTGATAAACTTGAGTTTGGAGTAAGGTTAAAACATGTGACCTTTCATTCCTCTTGTGGTTGGTCCCGTGTAGGAATAGAGAAACATTGATTGCAAGGTGGCTATGAAGGATATAGTTAACAATGAACTTGTGCCTCCTCGACCTATCCTTCTTGCAAGCGACACCAATCCTTACTAATTTTTGAGAAATTGAGGGGAAATTTCTCACTATAGACTAAACATTTAATGAATGTCAACAAATATCCTTACATCACACATAGAAATATCCCACATTCATTGGTCTAGCATTGACGTTCAATCAGTTATGGTAATTGGAACTGTGGGCTAATTCATTTACTTGTATGTTTTACTTTACACTCACGTACTTGTCTATTATTAATATCATTTATTGTGCATTTTCTATTGGAGTTACAAGCCTTCTTTTCTTGCAAGTTACATCTCAAGTCTTGTTGCTCATATTTTAAATTATTTCTTGTACTAATACTTGTCTTGTAGCAATTAGATTTCGTTGTGACTTGAAGTAACATTCCATTTTGAAAGTGTTGTTTCCTTATTGAACAGTGCTTTAAGGCACTAGTTTATGAATGTCATATTTGCATTGTCCTATTGATCTTATTGGAATCCATCTCAGTGATATTTGCATTGCTCATTTAAATACTTATATTTGATAAATAATCTTTTAAATCAATTTACTTAGAAGTAATTTCCATGCCCTTAGTCTCCTATAACTTGTTGTTTTCAATGATTCTTTCCTTTACAAAGCTTCCTTAGGGTCCACACCCTTGGCTTTAGCTAGGAGAGATCTTAGATGGAGAAAGTTGGGATTATGTGTCAACCCATTATCTAAGCTTTTCCAACAAGGCCACACCTAGCGGGGTTTGAGAATTTTCCCACATTAACTTAAGTATGTAAGCAAAGTGTTAATAGTACCATGGTACAATAATTATTTAGTTAATACTATGCAACAAAAATTCATCTAAAACCTAAGTGGAATATGATATACAAATCTAAAAGTACATTGTTTAACTTGCTTGATATAATTGTAGACCATTCCAATTTCCTTGTGGCTGATTCCATTTTAGTTGTCCCAATTTACAAGCTTCACATTTGAACCAAATTAACCACTTGCATGATTTCATTATCTGTGAGTTCAATCTATCATTTATGCGCATTGACATATTGGAGAAGCCAATGACCCAACAACCTGAATGTTGAATTTTAACTTCCATTTTACAAGGTGTATGCTTAAATGTTTTAGCTTGCTAGGATTACCCATCTATTTCTTATTCAAGTACTCATCCATGATCTTCCAAGCATGCAACATGAACATTTCACTTTGCCAGCATGCCTTTAGAGTTGAAGCTCGAATATTTGATTAATTGTTTCTTCGTTCCAATTCTTTCTAGCAATAGACATTTCAGTTATAGTTCTATGCAAGTAAATACTTATATCTTCAAGGCTGACAACTCCAAGTTTCTAACCTCAAGCTGCAAACCTCAAGGGTCTTATCAAGCCTACCGTGCAAACAAATATTACTCCAAACACCTCAGTTACAATGTTTACTAAAAATATAATTTCCAATAGTTCTAATGTAATATTAAACAAATGATTATAACATGAAAATATTAGTGATGAATAATTTCTCTAATTTTTTTGAAAGGAAATCCAAATTTTATTATGCTTAAAACTAGAGTGTAGAAGAAGGATAGAATGTCTCAAAGACTATACATAATACTATAACTAATGTCTGATAATTACATTAATCGGTCATCACTAATTTATTATAATATTACATTCTCTTTTCGGATGCTTTGTTGACTTTGGAAGCTTATAATGACTTATAAAATTCAATTAATTGGTACATTTTCAGTTGGTTGATTTATTGATTTTATTTTGAAATCTAAAATTACTTTCCTTACAACAAACCATGAAAAGTGATGGGCCAACTAGATGTACAGTTCCTAATTTGATGAATTCCTATATATACCCAACATGGGTTCAACAGAGAAAAAATACAGTTCCTAATTTGATGAATTCCTATATATATACCCAACATGTGTTCAACAGGGAAAAAATAAAAATAAAAGAAAGATATACCCAACAAGTGACAAGGTTATGGAATGACACATGGTAGCCACATGGAGCTTGTTTCCACGTCATTGCGAGACTTATTCCTAAATGCTATTTTGAAGTGTTACATAAAAAATAAGTGATTTCCATGGGAGCTACGACTTAACAAAATTTGTAGGATGGGGCATTTTATGTTATATGGTAGGAAGATCTACGTCCCACCATGGTGTCATGTGTAAACTTTAAAATTTTCCAATAAAGACATGGGGTGTGGTTGAAAGGAGGAATGAAATGGAAATGCTTATGGCATTCAACGAAGGGTTTTAATGTCACTCTACGGATATTTCACGAAGGCTGTTTTGTGGATTCCCGACACGATACATGCGGGCATAGGCTGCGAGGCTGAGCATGATAAGCATATTGCTATCTCAGTTAATTGAGTGGGGAGTAGTAAGTCATGAATAATGCCACTTTACGA
Source organism: Pinus taeda (assembly GCA_000404065.3). NCBI lineage: Eukaryota > Viridiplantae > Streptophyta > Pinopsida > Pinales > Pinaceae > Pinus > Pinus taeda. The sequence goes on from APFE030179930.1 coordinate 62,772, forward strand.
CGTCAACTTTATTCTGACTCATCACAAACTCCTTTCAGTCAGTGCGATGTTGCTAATTGTAACAAAGGGGTTTCAAGGGGATCAATGCTAGCAAACATCATCGCTTGAAAGTTGATAGTATGCTTTATTTCACAATAAGAATAAACTTAAATCTGAAAATTTAAATGACATCAATAATGACGTTATGATGAAATTCATTTAAACAAAATAAGTACTAAAAAATTTAATAACTATATTATAATCATATACAACTATCTAACTTGTATGGTATTTATAGTAATTTTAGTTTTATTACTAAATTATTTGAGATTTTATTATAATTAAAGAGATTGTCTTTCAGATTAATCACATTATTGTGTTTTGACCAAAATCCAATGATGTGATTAATTCTAAAGAGAATCTGGAATCTCTTTATTAATATGGATCACAAAAGTCTTAAATCTATCATTCTATTATCCTATTTTACTTTATTTACATAGTAAATCATAATCATGTATATTTTCATCTTTTGAGTTATGAGAGTGGACACATACATGTTTTTATGTATTTAGTAGGAGAATGTAATGAATTAACTAAGAATTATCATGAACTATTTTTTTTCCACATGTGGTTCACGGAAACTTGCAGTCACTGGTGGCCGCTATGTTTGCAGTCACTGGGTGGCTGCTACATCCACCGCTACGTCGGTCGTCGCTAGGTGGTTGTTACGTCGACGGAAATTACGAACACCCATGGTCACTTGGTGGCTACTACGTCAACGAAAATATTCGAGCTTGATCAAGAGTATCAAGCCCTGCTACCAATAGCTGGACCTAACCCCAAAGGCTACGAGGAGAGTTGACCCTATGATCTCCTTTGACCAACTGAGCTAACACTTGGGACTTGAATTATCATAAACTATTATATGTGTATTAACATGTTAAATATTTTAAGATCATTTTATTACAAATATATTTGTTTAATAATATATTATATTTTTTATTATTATTTTTAAAATAGCTAATTTTTTATATGTTAAAATGAAAAATAAATAATAATATTTTTAAAATGACAATAATATATTATTATTAGAAAAATATAATCACATCATAAAAATAAATAAATATAAATTTACAATAATATTTAAAAAGAAAATTAGTTTAGATTTATTTAAAATAAATCTAGATGTATCAAAAATTTACATGAATTAATTTAATTTATATATAATTTTTTTAAATACAATACAAACAAATTAGTACATATTCCAAAATTAAAAGACAAAAAATTTACATGTTAACTCTTTTTTTATAAATATTTTAAAATCTAAATATTTAAATTTTAAATAAACAAAATTAAATAAACTAATCACTATAATTAAATAAATAAAATTAAATAAAGTACTAACTATAATTAAAAAAAAAATAGATTCAAATTAAAAAAAAATAATAAAATTATTTTAAATCTATTTTAATTCCAAATTATCAAATCTCCTAAATTTTATTTAAATAAAAAAATAATCTAGGATAAATCCAAAATTAAAATAAATTTGGTCTACTTTAAAACCTACCTTAAAATAACAACACCTTTTAAATTAATAAAAAATTACGTATTTAGTAAATTAAAATGCGGTCATCTACCCCACCATATAACCTATAAAAAGTTATATATAAAGTTCGAATGGAACCCAAAATAAATGCATCTCTTTTTGTATAACACTAGTTTTACCCCAATCGTGTCAATCTAATCCACTGGAACACACTTATTGTGTGAGAGTATCTGTTTATCTGTGCAGTTCATCATCGTCAGCGTATGCACCTTTGTCTCTCTCAGAGTATCTGTTTATATGTGCAGCTCATCGGCAGCGTATGCACCTTTGTCTCTCTTCAATATAACGTCGACCAAATTTCATTAATGGGCCGAAATTCACTCCTCTTTAGTAAATTTTTTGTCAAAATGACTGGAGTCAAAAGAAAACATGCTAGTGCCAAGTTTGAAGATGATAATGATGAATTTGTTGAAGTTACAAGGCCTATCGGACATGACACTGAAAGTTGAACGCAAGCTGTCTTTTGGAAGTTCAATTCAGGCGGACAGGACCTTCTGGTGGCAAACCCAGGAATTTACTCAGGGCTGCTCTTCTCCCATGAATTTTCGGTGAAAACAGAATCAGATAAAGTTATCGTTAAAGACATCCCTCGCACTTTTGCATCGTAGGAATTATTTCGAAAGAAAGATGGGCCGGGGCATCGGTCTCTCTACAATGGGTTGAAGGCGTATTCAGTTTACGACACAGAGGTGGGGTATACACAAGGGATGAATTTCATAGCTGCAATGCTACTGCTTTACAAGAACGAGGAAGAAGCCTTTTGGGTCATGGTAGCACTGCTCAAAGGCAAGCAAATGCGAGGTGTGTATCTGGAAGGTCTACCTCTACTCCACCAGTACTTTTTTCAGCTAGAAATGCTTGTGAGGGAGCATCTGCCCCAACTCACTAACCATTTTGAGGAACAGATGATCACGCCAGCGATGTATGCAAGCAGTTGGTTAATGACTGCATTCTTCGCAGACTTGCCATTTTCATTAGTTGTTCCCATTTGGGATGTTTTTCTCTGCGACGGGATGAGTGCAGTTTTTGGAGTGGCCTTGGCATTGCTAAAATTCTTTCAGACTGATCTGTTAAAATTGCATTTTGAGAATCTGCTACTATTTTTGAGAGGGTTTCCGAAGGATGATTTGGATGCGAACACATTGATTTCAATGGCGTGTTCATTGCCGCTTAAGAAAAGGTTAGAAGAACTGGAGTTGGATTATCTGGTAAGCAATGATATATCATCAGCTTCAAGAGAAACTAATGATGATGGTGGATGGACTATCGTGATTAATCCAAATGATAAAGAATCCATATTATCACGGAACTATTCAGATTCCGATGGATGGATCGTGGTTAATTCACATGATCATAAGAAACGAATATTGAATCAGAGACTGAAATTAAATGCAACTCAGTGGAATATGAGCTTGCCAACCCTTCTTTACCCTCTCATTGGACTACTTTCCAATACAAAGGTCCCTCTTACGGGTATAAGCTGGCAAGATTGTTTGATTTTTTATTTCTAAATTTTAAATTTATTTTTCATTGAACTTTTTAATCGAGCAATATTTATTTTTCATGTAATATTTATTAAAATGTATTTATTTTTCATGTAATATTTATTAAAATGATAATTTTTTTCCTCTTGGAAAAATAGTAATTTTCATTATATTAAAAAAATTACATGTTGTAAATTATATTAAGGAAAATTACAAGTTGTAGATGTTGTTCGAATATGTAGTATATGAGGCGATGTGCCTCTCAAGTAGACGAAAATACAAAAAAATATATAAGCTCTCCACGCACCAGAGGCCTTGCCTTTAGTAGTGTTCTTATAATGTTATCAAAAAATACTCTACTCATAGTGTATGTATGTTTGTAAATAGAACTAGTAATATATAAGCATGATAGTATTAACATATAACAAAAAATCATATCTCCTACTGAGCCTATATTGTATGGTCCCTGAAAGGGCAATGGTAATACTACTAGTGTGCTCCATCCCTCTGCTCATATATCAACCATGTGTCACGTGGCTTGACCGCTGCCTCCTCGGATATCATTTTGGCAAGTGTGTTGTGTTCCCTATATATATGACAACAACCAAAGTCCTTAAATAAAGATATGAGTCTATGGGTCTCCTCCAAGATAGGCCTCAAAGTGTAAGAATGACAGATTAATGTTTTATTAATCCAATTGCCAACAATTTTCAAGTCACAAAAAAAGTTGTAGATTCTTCCAATGTTTTCCTAATGCGAACTGAATGAGATGTTTGGCAATTATGAGCTTTGCATAATTATTTATGCCCCCTTCAACCCCCATTTGGATTTGGAAGTGATGGGACTCTAACAGATATATGGCATGACCCCCACAACATGCTTCTTGTCTAGATCCATCAAAAAAAGTCCATGGCTAGGTGTGGTCAATGATTTTTGGGACAATATGTCTCAGAGGATGATTAGCATTGTCTTTAGGAATGTTGCTAAATTTTGCCACAAATCGGGAAGAGATGATGGGCTAGTGAGGAGCGATATCTTGAAAAATAAGACAGTTACGATCTATCCATATTTCCTAGCAGATGAGGAAGGGAAGGTTCCTGACCTTTGTCTACGTTGCATATGTCCACCATGTGGTCCAAGATTCTCTAGCAGACAGTCCCCTCCATGTGCACTGAGTAGGGATGTTTGTGAGGACAGATATCCAAAGGACTATAGTGATACGACAGGTGAGGAAGAGATGATTCACAAATTGTCTTTACATAAGCTACACTAAAAAGGTCAATGATGTCCTCCCTTGATCAGGTTGTCTCCAGTGGGAATCTTGTTTTTCAAAATTGATCACATGAGTAGTCTAGTTCTAGGGGGTGCTTTGAGTTTCCACATGCCTTTGCACCATAATTCTATAGGATGAGGTTTATGAATTCTTGCTAAATAGAGGTATCCCTCTTTGGGGGAGTACCACCCATTTTTTGCATGTGCCCAAATAATCTCATCCTCCCCTTCTATTCTGATATGATATTCGATTAAGACAGTTGTGTAGTCTAGAAACTATTGATGCCACTGCTGAGGAATGTGCAGACTGTAGACAGATTTCCAGTCCCGGTGGAGAAACGTGGATCATTCCATGTCAACAATGTGATTGATGTGAGTAATGCTAGAGTTGGAAAGGAGGAGCTTAAGTTCTTTAGGGAGCTTATGGGCATTACCACACCCAATCCATGTGTCCAGCCCGATGTGAACAGATGTGCCAGCTTGTATTCTCCAAGTGAGTCCATCTCGGATGAGTGATAAAGAATTTAGAACTGCTTTCCAGATGACTGAGATCCTTGTTTTATTCGAGCCTGTTTGTCTGAGCCAATTCTTTAGGTTTAGGGGAGCTATGTACTTGGACGAAGCCACCATAGTCCAAAGGCTACTTGTTATTATCAGTTGCCATCCTAGCTTGGCTTCTAGAGTAGTAGAGCAGTCTTATAGTTTTTTTATTCCCCACCCTCCCCATTTCCTTGGAAGGGTGATCAGTTCCCATTTTTCCCATGCAAAAATTATCCCTGTCTGTTTTCCTTTCCAGAGGAGCCTATAATAGAGATTATGTATTCTAGTAAGGATTTCTCTAGGTATCCAAGCTAGGGACATCTAGTACACCGGAGTGGCTTCAAGAACAGCTTTAATGAGAACTAGTCTTCCGGTGCTGGAGAGATACTTATGGTAAAAAGAGTGAAGGGGAACCAAAGAAGAGCAAATTTGATCTCATGAGGGGTGCAATCACAAGCTGTAATGGTGGATTTAGAGTTCTTGATGAGCATGTTTGTTGCAGTTTGAAAAAGAGAGATGGTGTTCTTTAGGGTAGTCACATCCCCAATTCCACCACTGAGGAAGATCAACATATCATCCACAAAGAGTAAATGAGTTATTATGAATCTATTAGTGATCCCTAATTCCCATGAGTCTTCCTTTGAGGTGCATATCTTTTATAAGCTTACTAAGTCCCTCCATAACCAGTAAAAAAGTAAGGGGGACAAGGGGTATCCTTGCTTGAGGCCTTTTTCAGAGTGAAAGAAAGGTGTTGCCTCTCCATTGACCAATGCACTAAAGGATATGTTTGTGATGCAACACACGATCCATTTTATAAACTCATATGGGAATCCTAAATGAGTTAGGAGCATTTGGAGGTATATCCAACTTACCTTGTAAAAAGCCTTTGAGAGGTCTGCCTTAATGATCATACCTTTAATCTTCTTTGTCTAGATAGAATGCATCACTTCCTAAGTAGTACCAAGTGCTTCATGAATCTGACGATCCTAGAGGAAGGAAAATTGTTCTGAGGAGATGTGGGTGGAGAGAATGGGTCAAAGATGGTTTGCTATGATTTTTGCAATGATTTTATAAATATAATTGCACAGGGAGATGGGGCGGAAGTCATCAAAATAGGTTGGGTTGTCTGATTTGGGAATGAGGCCATTGAAAGTGCAATTGATGGCCCCATGCATACAACTAGTGGTCCTGCATTCTTCAATGACCTTCACTAGATCATCTCCAAGGATTTCAAAAAAGGTTGTATAAAACTCCACTGACCATCCATCTGGTCCAGGACTCTTAACGCACTTAAACAATTTCAAAGTAGCCTCTAGTTCCCCTAAAGTGACTTCCCTGTTCATCTCCATAACATTCTCCTGATCTACAAACCAAGGGAAGAGTTGTACTACTATGATGACTTCAGCAAGATTCGTAGTGTGAGGTGCCGAATAGATCTGTTTGAAGTGTGATGTGGCCATAAAGGCCAGTTGCTGGAAGGTATGCACATCATTCCCTTGCTCATTTGTCAGTTACCATATGGTATTGATTGCCTTTCAACCATTCAAAAAATTATGCAAAAATTTTGTGTTGTCATCTCCCTCCATCAACCATTTTTCTCTACTTCTCAATCTCCAGTTTTCTTCCCGATATTTTAGTATTCCCTCTCTTCAATATTAACTCTACAATCTTATCCTTTTCATCTCTTGATATGAAAATCCCTCCCTCCTTGTCCTCCAAATCAGAAATTTTTGATTCAATATCTGTTTGGGTTTGTACTTCTTGTTCTCTCTTAGTGTGTGCCCATATTTTTGATAGCCCTTTTAGCTCTTTTAAGTTGGTGGAAAAACCTTATGTAATGTTCCCTCCAGTGGTAGGGGGTGGGTCTTCTATAAATTAGTAATCAATCGAGTATAGGCAACATCTTTCAACCAGATGGTATTGAATTTGTAGGGGGCTCTAGGTTTGCATATGTGATGAAACTAGCTCACAAAAAGATAGAAAAGGTAGATCAATGCCTTAAAATTTAGCCTCTTCGAGGGGGAAACCTCCTTTACATTACACAAATGAACAATTCTTTGATGATAGAAACGACAAGACCTCCTTTCTATATATAAGAGTCTATGGGGTCATAATATAATCAGAGCCGACATAACAATAATAATGTAAGGGCACAATAATAACAATATGGGGACTACATGGGCACAACAGTATAATAAGGGGTTAGTACTAATAACAATAAGGGGTTACTAGTAGTATAGGGACTTAACATGCCCCTCTCCTTCAAAAATTGTTGTCCTAAACGCTTGAGTAGTTGTTGATGCTTGTGTATAAATTCTTGTCCTCCCATGTGGAAACTTCAATAGGTATGTTCTTCCACTTGATGAGATACTCTAAAATTCATCTATTTCGTAGCTTTTGATTTCTCAGTTTTGTGACTACTTCAGGTTCCAATGTGATTTTTTCTTCCTTGTTAAGTTCTCGCAATATTGTGTGAACTAGGATATTCAGCAACTTTTGAATGAGTTCCCAGACCTTTGGGCATATGGATATATGTAAGGCCTAAAGTTTGGAGCAACACTTCACAGAATCAAATGAATAGATCATGATCATGATCGCTAATAGGTGGGAGGCCTTTGGGAGTCTCAAATACCTTGGAATGATTGTCCAAAACGTTTTAGGGATCTGGAGAAATACATGATTTCAATGTGGGATCCTCTAGTGAACATAATTGTGCAGTTACTCGTTGTTATTATTTAGGAGCTTTATCATGTTGTTAGAGTTGATTATCGTTCTAGGTTTTCCTTCGATACCCCTCAATTCAACTTCCTTTCCTTCCCCAAAAAAATTCAAGAAAAGTTCTTGAAAATTAAAAGCTATCATACCCAAATATTGTAGCCATTGGACTCCTAGTAAAACATCAACACCACCCATTGGAATGGAAAGCATTGGTCTATTCAATACATATTCTCCCATGGATAGCTTGATATTATGGAACTTTCCAGAGAAATTTATGGTTCCTCCACTTGCAACCATCACTTGACACTCCAGTGCTGGATATAGGAAGCAATTCAATTCCTTGCTATCTTACAATCAATAAAATTATGGGTATTGCCCAAATCAATCAAAACTCTTACTTCTTTCTTCTTGATATGCCTTTCTATCTTGACAGTTTGAAGATTGGTAATTTCTGCCAATACATTACAAGATATGGTTGGATTGATTACTTGAGACTCGATGTGAACTTTCAATTCTTGAACATTTTTCTTCTTGATGTGTCCTTCTATATTAATAGTTTGAGGAGTGGTAATTTCGTCCAGTGCATTACAAGATATGGTTGGATTCATCTCTTCTTTGTTGATGTGATCTTTCACTTCTTGAACCTTTTTCTTCTTGATATGTCCTTTTATCTTGAGAGTTTTAGGAGTGTAATCCTTTCCAATTCTTTACAAGATATGGTCAGATTCATTTCTTCTTTCTTTGGGGTTGCTTCTTAGTGTATATACTCTTCTTTTAACATTTCTTGAACCCTTTATTTCTCCTCTCCACAATCAATGTAAAATAATTTCTTCTCAGCACACTTATGACCTTTAATGTATTTGTTATCAAAATTGTAACAAAGCCCTTTTTCTCTTTTTTCTTCCAATTGTTGTGGTGTAACCCTTGTAGGTTGTGGAAGGCTAGGAGAAACAACACTTCCATCTTTATAGTTTTGAGGGGTATACTTCCTTGTTGCCATAACTTTTCTTTCACTTTGTAACAAAACCCTTTTTTCTTTTTACTTCCAATTGTTATGGTGTTGCTCTTTGTATCCTCATAATGTGCTATCATTTCCTCTGTGGAAATTGACCACGTAACAAGTTGTTTATGAGAACAAAGCCCTTTATACCATAAAAATTGATCCGGTTCTAAATATGAATATGCAATACATACTTTTTGTAACAGTGGTACACCATGTAGATCAAAATATTGCTCCATCTATAGTATCCAATTTGCTAGATCCTTTCCATCAAACTTCCTCATATCACCTTTTCTTGATTTCAGGAGCTCGATCTTGAAATGACTTGTAACTATGTACTTTTAGATCTCAAAGTTATTAAATTGTCTCCTGCAGTAGCCCTCTGAGTCCTCTTTCTAACCCCACAAGTCTTATTAGAATTTGATTCTCCAAGGAAGAGTTATGCCCAATCTCCTAAGATGACCTGATTATATAATGTTTTCAGTAGAGCGAACTTATATGACGTGCCACATGTCACTATTTCAACCATAGGATCTGAAAACTATGAAAAAAAAACTAAAGCCCATTCTCTTTCTGTAACTTCTTATGAAATTTCAATTTGTTGCTCAGAGAGAAAGTTATGATGATTTTCCCAAGATCACCTATTTAGGATGTAATTTGGGAGTTTTCAAAAACCATAAATTACTCAGATCATATATCTCAAAATATAGTGAGAAAAGATCTGAAATTCATACCCAAATTTCAGAACATTTTCTTCTCAAATGGGTTTTTTTTAGCTTCTAAAACTTTTGTTAACACCCAGGTTGTTCCCTTTGACTCCCAAGGGAATACGGCCGGGGTAACCACTAACCAATCTTTGGATTACAGCTTCTAGCCCAGCTGTAATCAGAGAGGGCTCTCTCTGTTAGGTTTGTCACTGTTTTAATGAAGTTTTAGGATAGTTATGAAGTGAATTTTTGGTTGTTTTTTTATGTTTGGTTGGGAGGATGCTTTTGATAGCTTTTAGAGTCTGTCTGCAGGTGAAACTAATCCATTGGGCAATGGGGTCTTTGACTGTCATTCCCATGAGATCTTGACTTAAGTGCAGTTGTAACTACAGGGCCTGTATGTATTCCATGAAACAAATTGTAAATTGTGAGAGTGAAAATGTAGAATAACCAGTAAAGAGCAATCAAGGGTTCCTTACTAAGCTAAGTAACATGAAGGAGGCCTATTATTTAGGAGCAATCACTTGAATTCCTAAAATAACAGAACATTATGAAGATACAGTATCAAAGGTAGCACTGAAGAATTACTCTTTAGATACTTTAACTGAAGAAAACATGTAAAACGACTAGGATTGAGTTCAGGGTAATCAAAGATTAAATCCTAGAACTATTCTTTTTCCTGGCCATTTAGCTTTGAGTACATGGAGAACATGAAAGATATATGAAAGTATAGCAAAGATATATGTAACAGAGAGTAGCAAGTAAAACTTATCGAGCCATGAAATACACAGGAATCCTGCAAATTCTTAGTCATACACCATCAGGACATCAAGAGAGACACAATGCTTGGAGAAATTCCATCATCCTTTGTATTAGTTGTTTGAATATTTACACATAAGAGTAACAGAAGAGAAATCAAGATATTTTTCACATCCGGAGTCCAACCCCTGTTAACAAATGTGAGGGGGAATATATAGAAGTCTATTACAAAAATATCTCAGGTATGAGTCATCTGAGCGGAAAAATATCTTCCTACAATAGTACTGAGCTGGTAGATGAGCAGTTATTACAATCTCCAATGAGCTATAAAAGCTATTAACTCCTGTCAGAACAATCTTGGCATCTAGAGCTTACGGAGTTGGTTGAAGTGGCTGAGTGCTTTGACTTAACTGCTGAGTGGCCTATCCGTGCAGTTGTAGTTTGCGTGTCCTCTTGGCCCTGTCAGGAAATGGTCAGAGACTGCTGACTTGGTGGCTCTTGGAGTTGACTGAGGGTGTACCACCAAGTTTTGTGCATTACTTTGTCCTTTGGCCAGCTGTCATGGTCCATCTGTTGGGTCCGCCTTTAACTGCCTTAAATGCTCGCTTTATCCTCATGCTGTCCTGTATTTGATCTGGGCTGGTAGTGACTAAATAGCTGAAGCTAACGTGGAAGAATTCTGAGCATTGATTGCCACCAATCTTCCTTGGGCATCTGATGCCTCCTAATTTTTATCAAGGTTTCATCAGCCTCTGTATATTTGAAAAAGTTGGGAGGAGTCTCAAAAAGGTGATTTACTTCATTTTCAATGAAGAATAGGCCTCCCAACTTATCATATAAATTCTGTCCTGAGGGAGGCCCTGTCTGTTCAGATGAACTGCCAGATGCAGTGATCTGATTTTCAATATATGTCACCATTCTGTTGGCAAACTGCTCTTGGGAGACCAATTTTCCTGCACTAGTTAAGAGACTGGGCAGGCCTCTTGCTTGCAGTTCTGCCATTTTGATTCTGAATTCCTCCACATCTGCTGTCATTTCAAAACACTTTCTCTCCACTGCCTGTACATAACTCCTGAGGGTGAGCACTTTCTTGGCAAGGAGGACAGCTTCTGTTCTGTTGGGAATACCCATGGCTGCCAATTCCTCCTGCTCATGCCTATTCAGGAAATCTACCATCCTGTTGGCCTGTTCTAGCCTGTTTCCCAGTACTGCTTTGGCCTTATTAATCTCTATGTGTGCTTGGCCTAGCAATTCCATCTGCTGATGTACTGTCCTTATTGATTTCCATTGTTGTGTGATGGATTTGCTTATTTTGGCCCATAGAATCCTCTTTATTTCGGCCATGGCTGTTTCTAGATTTAACTCCTTTTCTAGGGCCTTTATCTTGTCCTTGAGGGCCTTTATTTCTCTGCCCTGCTCAGCCACCGTGACCTTGGATTTGTCATATTTTGACTCTAGCTCTGCCAACTTCTCCTTGGTTTTCTTTATTTCATCGGCCTGGAGCTCCATTTTCTTGACAGCCTTAGTTATGTCCTCTATAGTTGGATTATCCTGTTGAGCTGCTGATGTTCCTGTTATTGCTGCTGTTGTAGAAGTAGTTGGAGGAGCTTGGGAAGTGGACTCTCCCTGCTTGTCTTGTATTGCTCCCTCCAATTCTTTCTCCAATTCCCTTATCCTCTGATCCTGTTGCAGCAAGAGGTCTAGCTGATCCTCTAGCTGTTTCTGCTTTTGAAGCTCAGCTGTCTGAGGGTGTTGAGTGGGTGGCAGCTTCAACCTCTTCCTCAAGGCACTGAGGTCATCCTCTTTCTTCTTCATAAGGGCCTTAACGCCTGTTGGATCATTAGGATCATGCCCTAAATCAACAATGATATCTTCAAACGATTTTATTCTGCTGTCCTTGGCTTTGGAGGACATCCTCTCAATGTCTAGCTGAGTGTTAGTGTTTTTTAACGATTCTTTCAGCCCATGGGCCAATGTGGCCTTTTCCACTAGGGTGGCATAGACCATCTCTCCAGCCTGCTTGTGGAGTTCGATTTGGTCCATGGGGTGTATATCTCTAGCCAGGACCTCCACCCTTGTCTTTATGAAGTCTGCAGCTGTCTTAGGCTGCGGCCCCTTGGGCTTAAAATGACTAAATATTATCTTCTCCTCTTGGATGTCATAAACAGACATCAGTCTTTCTTGCATGGCTGTTGTAGCATCTATAAATTGTTTGTA
>APFE030179931.1:0-18852 GCA_000404065.3 Pinus taeda
GTTCAAGAGAAGTCATTCGGACAATTCGCCTGCGTCTCACCCACTGCAATACACTCATGCTCCATTCTTTCATGACCGCTACCCTGAACCCTATAAATCGTCAGATTGTTTTCACCTCCAAAATCATTTGCTTCGTTCTGTGTCGTAGATGTGGGATTCATTAAGGCCCTCCTACAACGGGTCGCTTCTTGTCGACATCATCTCATTGTCCAAGAAATTGACCTAGGGACAACCCTTTCAGTACTTTGAAGCTTACATGCCTCAATGGCAAGTTTCTCACTTTCGACGACAGGTTTACATCAATGTCCTTCCACCGAGAGATTTTGCATGGTGTTCGATGCCAATTCCTTTTTCACACCATGCGAATTGTACTATAGTACCTTGAGGGTCATTGTCATTATTGGTGATTCCTCTCCCGCCTATTAACAACTCACATCATTGGCTAGTAATCAGGCGATGTCTTTCCATGTTCGACTCCAGAACATTTTTCACATGGATCGACTTGTACTCCGAGTGAAGATTGAACGTGTCTTGAAGACCCAGGAACTAGTTTCATCCATCTAGGCTGTGATATATTCAGGAATATAAAGACATGAAATGTACATCATTGCCAAACAGATGATCATCCAAATCAAAGGATGATGAGTCCGAATCATCAGTCTGCCACACAGAAGATTGTCTGTCCTATATACATGAAAAGGAATTTATAAAGCTGAGCATGGGAATGCCCGCCTCAGCTAGATCATGAAAAAATGTTGTCAAGATAATGTATTGTATTGTATCTTATTACAGGTCGCTTCCCAGCTCGAAAAAAAACTTTGGATCCTCATGGTAAAGCATTTCACTCGACATCAAAAAGATTAACGACCTCATGCTTTAGGGGGCAACTGTTATAGACATTTTTGGGCACTACAACCCCAATCATAATTGTCCATAAACTGGGGGCTCCTAAGTCCCTAAAAGTGTTGCTTCACTACCTAAAGGAACAAGGTCAGCTAATTACATCATCTCCCAGAAGTTCTCCACTAAAAACTACTCATAAATGGTCAAAACTGGACCATACTGAAAACCCAGTGCAGAGGATGCGATGCATATCACCTTCCCAGTGTACAAGGTGCGATGCATACTGAATGGCTCCTCTATAGGGTGCGATGGTCGGGAATGGACAAATGGCAGGGACAAATTGCGAAGTGGAAGATCATGGAATCTTCCAGAAGCTTCCCCTCTGACACTTGCCTTTCTATTTTCGACCAGGGATGAGTAAGAAATCATCATTCTCCAAGTGGAAGCAAGAACTATCAGAGAGAGGACACTAATCAAGACCCCAAAAGATGACTCACCTCCCTACAATCATCTATATATGGATCCCTCATCACAGAGATCCAGAGGTTGGAATTTTGTATCTTGTAGAGAAGTGTTGTTGGTTTTATGGAGAAACTTCATAGTGTTGGGTGATCTAAGCTTTACTTGAGGTGAAGAAGAGCTTTCTAGCTGGAGGATGATGTTGCGTCAGAACATATGGTTGTAGCCCTCTTGCTACTTTTGATCTTAATAAAGCTATTCAAGTTTTCCTCCATATTCTTGTATGTTTCATTATATATGCATTTGTATGGTATACACACATCTGGTCCTGTGTTATTTATGAATATATATCTTTGTTCTTCAATAGTAGTATGTTGTTGTGATTCCACAGGTGTTCTTTGAAGTTGGGCAGACAAAGAAGAAGCGACGAGCTCTATCAGGAAGGAGAGGAATCAAACAAGGATATCAAGTGCAAGACTAAGGTTGGTCTCCTTGGTTCCACTCTTATCTATTTTCATAAAGGAAAACGAAAGTAGACTTTACTTGTTTGTTTCTAAGATAGCTACCAGTCTTAGTGGGAATAGCAGCATCTGAGTGGACATTATTCCTGGTACTTGGTTCTATCCTACTACTCAGAAGATTGATTGTTGGATGATCAAACATATCTGTAAATAGTTTATATGTGTACTCCTTTTGTTCCTTAATGACCAGAGTAGTCCAAAAGATGACTGATTGTTGGTTTCCTTTTTCATCTAGATTTTGTAAGGAAAGATTATGTTGTCCCCTTATGATCCAAAATGGATCCAAAACACCCTATAAGTATTCAAGAATCAAAAACTATCCCAAAGGATGAACCTTTAATAAAGGCAGATAACACTATCGAGAGAGAAAAACTTGAAGAAACAGTGGAAAACAAAGTTATCAGAGGCTTGGACACTAATGCATAGGAGCCTTCGAATCTGGTCAATCTATGATCCAGATCCGATTGGCATGTCACAATTGGCAGTGGAAAGTAGAGGCAATCAGGTGTAGCATTATGGAAATTGCGATGGCAGTCAAGTGCGATTAGACGAGGACCATCGATCAAGCCCACAGATCCAATGGTCCAAATCTATCTGCGCTATATCGCATCACTAATATATATATAATATATATATATATATATATATTATATATATATATATATATATATAATATATATTATATAATATATATATATAATATATATATATATATAATATAATTATATAATATATATATATATATATATATATATATTATATATATATATATATATAATTATATATATATATATATATATAGATATACGGACTTAACCGTAGCCTTATGGATTAGCGATATGCGATTGCAATAATATCGCATCGCAATATCGCATAGGAGCAATATAAAGGGGGTATGTCAATAAGGCCAGCAACCATGCGATGTGCCAATAGCCGATAAGGCCGGTCGACGCAATCGGCGATCGAAAGCCAAGGGAAATATGCGATAATGATATATAGCCATACCCGATGGGATTTCTAGATGCAAATATATATTATTTGAGATCTGATAAATGGGCATTTTACAAGTTTTTCCTTTATATTTGGGGTTTTTCATTATAAACTCAAATACAAAGAAACCACAATGGAGCGACTTGCTATAGCGATATAAGGGCAGACCCGATGGATTATAGGGTGGATTTCATAACATTTCAAGTCCGATAAAAGGCATTTTACAACGTTTTATGTGTATTTCTCTGTGTAGAGAGAGAATGACCATTTTGGGGATTTCAATGAGCCGATGGGTCCCTTCCGTTGAAGAACAAGTGGCCACCTTCCCTGAAGACATTAATAAATGATTACTTAACGCTCAGAGGGAGATTTGAGTGGACAGAGGTCAGGAGCCAGAGAGCCCAGACGAGGAAACAAATAGACAGCAGTGATTGGCTTAAAAAGCCACTGAATGACAAAGATGGCAGCAAGAGAGCAGGAGAGCTAAGACAGAGAGGAAAATAGAGACAGAGATTCAGTGAGGAGAGTCTGTGTACTCAGAAAAACTTGGGGAATCCAAGGAAAAGCCTTGTTGTTTTGTATCTATTGTGTGAGAGTCCAATTGAGATCACTTTTGTAAAACTCTTCTCTTGAAAGACATAATAGAGAGGTCACCACTGAAGGCTAGACCAGGAGACATAGCCCAGGAGTTTTGGGTGAACTCCTTGATTACTTTGTTGTGTTATGTGTTATTTCTACTATGTTTCTCTGACTACTCATTGTCTATATTATTCACAATCTTATCGATCCGTTTCACTAAGTGATATAGGAAAATCCATGCACATGAGTCTGTAATACCTTAATCTGAGTATAAGATCTAATTTTTAGATCAAGTGGTATTAGAGCTTTAGGTTTCTAGGGTTAGACAAGCTTGTGCTGGATTTTTTTTGTATGCTAACTAGGTCAAAGCTCAAACTAGGAGAAGGAGAACTTGTTGAGGCTAATCCAGAAATTGGAAGAGTTTATCCTAGGAGGAAAATGGCAGAACAAACCCCATTGGAATCAGAATCTCAGTTCATGGACAGTTTCATGACTATGAGCGCCATGGTGGAAGAGATGTATCGAGAATTTCAAAAAGGTCGAGGTCAAAGTACTTAAACCTCCAAACAAGAAAAAGGAGCAGAGGTACCTTCTCTAGATGCCCCAGAGGGCAAGGGGAAAGGGGAAAAGCTTCCTCCATCATCTCCTCCATCATCACCTCCATCATCCTCATCTCCTAGCCCTAAAAATAAAAAGAAGAAAACATTTGTGATTAAATTAGATGTGAAATTTGATTTTCCAATCTATGATGGAGAATTAAATGCAGAAAAGCTAGATAACTTGATTAGACGGATTGATGTATATTGTAGGGTGCAGAACATTGATTCAGAAAGGAGAAAGATTCATTTGGCTAGCCTTCACCTTGGAGGAATTGCACTAGTGTGGTGGAAAGGCAAGACACAAGCTGATCTGAAGAGACATGGTAAAATTCTTTCTACCTAGAATGAATTTGTTTCTGCCATTAAAAACAATTCTATCCACTAGCTTATATGCAACAAGCAATGATGAGATGGCAAACTCTTCACCAATTAAAGGGGCAAAGTGTACAAAGTTATATCTAGGAATTTATAAAAAGAGCTTTAACTCTAGGCATATCTCTAGACTCACCTGAAAATTTGTTGAAGTATATAGGTTGTCTACATAGCTATTTGAGGCACACCATTCTCATGTTTAATCCCACTATCCTAGATGATGTAGTAGTTTAGGCTACACATCTAAAGGCTAGAGGCAAGAATGTGAGCCCAGAGATTGGGGGATCATCAAAACCCTCTGCAAGCAAGAAAAAGGAAAATAAGAAGCGGAAATGGAAGGAGAGGAAGGAAAATGCTATATAGAAGGATAAACCTTCATGCACTCACTACAAGAAGGATGCACACGATGATGAACACTACTGGTATTTGCATCTGGAGCTGAAACCCAAGAAGTTCAATGGTAAGAAGAAGAGGACTGCTGCTGCTATTCAAAAAGATTTGGGTTCAAACTCAAGTGATGAAACAACAGTGATAGCCACTGGTATAAAAGGTAAAAATTCTGAAGCATCTACAAGTAATTCTGCACAATCTATTAATAATGAAGATAATGAGAGGAAAAGACGTGAGATTTTTCATATTAGAGTTATTTCCAACCACCAAAAGATTGATACTTTATTTGATAGTGGATCACAAGTAAACTTGATTTCTGAAACAATTGTAAAGAAGTTGGGCTTACTAACAACACCTCACAAGAAGCCATATCCATTAGGTTGGGTATGTGATAAATCAAATCTTCAAGTAACTAGACAATGTAAACTTAGGTTTGCTATTGGGTCAACTTTTGTAGATGAGGTTGAGTTAGATATAGTTCCCTTGGATATGTGTGGTATTGTTTCAGGAAGTCCTTACTTGTATGATAGAAAAACCATTTTCTATAGAGTTGAAAAAAAGTATCAACCCACTAAAGATGGAATAGAATATATTGTAAGAGCTCATAAACTCAAAAATAACTATTCTCTCATAAACTCAGGGTAGATGAAAAGAATTGTAAATTCATGAAAGCAATTTTTACTAATGGTTGTAAAGGAAAAGACCCATGATAAAACCAATGTATTTGAAGGTTGTGATGCTAAACAAAAAGTTGATTTAGATAAATTTGTTTCAGAATATGATATCCTATTTCAAGAGCCTAAAGGTCTGCCACCCAAAAGGGAAATAGTACATGATATTCATTTGCAGCAAGATGCTCCATTACCTAACATCTGAATGTATAGGTTATTTACTTTATAGAATGCAGAGATCAAGAAGCAAGTACAGGAGCTACTCGATAAAGTGTTCATAAAACCAAGCACATCACCATGTGGATCTCCAATTGTGTTGGTGAGAAATAAAGATGGTTCGTGGAGGATGTGCATTGATTACAGAGCACTGAATAAAATAATGATCAAGAATCATTATCCTCTTCCTTGCATAGATGATCTATTTGATCAGTTGAAAGAAGCAGTTTACTTTTCCAAGTTGGACTTGCGTAGTGGCTATCATCAGGTCAGAGTAGCAAAACAAGATGCATGGAAGACTGCTTTCAAAATAAAGAAAGCACTATATGAATAGCTGGTTATGCCTTTTGGCTTAACTAATGCCCCTACCACTTTCATGAGAGTAATGAATGATGTACTCAGACCTTTTATTGATGATTTTGTAATTTTATATTTAGATGACATTCTTGTTTTCAGTAAAACATGGGAAGAACATTTGAAGCATGTAAAGCAGACTTTAGATGTTTTAAAAAGTGAAAATATCTATGTAAAGTTATCAAAATGTGAATTTGGAAAAACATCTTTAAATTATTTGGGTCATATTGTAGGGGGTGGTGAATTGGAGATAGATCCCTCTAAGGTCAAAGTCATTGTGAACTGGCCTAAAACCAAAACTGCTATAGAAGTTAGGAGTTTCCTAGGAGCAACACAATATTGGAGAAAGTTTATTGCTAGCTTTTCCTTGATTGTAGCTCCGTTACATGATTTAATGGGATTGAACAAGGTGTTTCAGAGGGGAGGAAAATAGCAGAAAGCCTTCAACACCTTAAAAGAAAAAATTAGTACAACACGAGTACTAGCACTGCCAGATCTTCAACGACCATTCAAGATTGAAATAGATGCCAGTGACTATACCATGGGAGCAGTGTTGATGCAACACGGTAAGCCCATATGTTATCATTCTGAGACATTTAATTCTATAGTAGTTAACTATCCCACAAATGATAAATAATTGTATGCATTAGTGCAGAGTGTGAAAAAGTGGAAACATTACCTATTGGGCAAAGAAACAATTATACATACAGATCATCAACCACTTCAATATTTCCACTCACAAACTAAATTGCAGCAATCAAGACACTATAGGTGGATGGGTTTTCTACAACAGTTTCATCTTGTCATCAGATATAAGAAAGGCATACACAATAAGGTTGCAGATATGTTATCAAGACCAATCAGAATTGCATCCACTATACTTAAGCTTAATTCAGTAATGCATGAAAGCTACATTGAACAATATGCTCCATATGTAGATTTTAAAGATGTATATGTAACTTTAAGTCAAGGCAAACAAGTAGAAGAATTGGATTATCATGTTAAGGACCAACTCTTATATCATTTGCGAAAGTTATGCATTCCTCAAACTGAAAGAGTCAACATAATCCGAGAAGCACATACTTCTCTGGTATCAGGTCATTTTGGTGTAAGTAAAATAGTTTCACAGCTGCAAAGATTCTATTATTGGCCAAGAATGCATAAAATAGTTTCTAGATATATTAAATGGTGTACTATGTGTGCTAATAGCAAGCCCAGCAACAGAAAACTAGGCTTGTACACTCCACTTCCAGTTCCTTCTCATCCTTGGGAAAATGTTTCCATGGACTTTGTTGGGGGATTGCCAAAATATAGAAAGGGTCATGATTATTTATATGTCATTGTGGACAGGTTCAACAAAATGTGTATTTTAATGCCTTGTAACAAGCAGATTACAGCTGAACAAATAACCAAATTATTCTTTCAGCATTTATGGGTTCATTTTGGGTTACCCACTTCTATTGTATATGGTCGAGATTCCGGATTTGTTAGGAAGTTTTGGTCAAGTCTGTGGGAATTGATGGACCCAGATTAAAGAAGAGCACAAAATTTCATCCATAAATAGATGGCCAAACAGAAGTAGTCAACAGGACAGTGATCCAGTTGCTTAGGGGCTATTGCAGCAAGCATCCCAAGCTTTGGGATGAAATTTTATGTTATGTGCAACATGCTTATAATCGTGCTAAACACTCTTCTACACATAGATCTCCTTTTGAGACTTGTTTTGGTTTTACACCAAGGTATCCCTTGGATTTTGTCTTTGGAAAAGACATAGCAGTTGATGGACATAGTGATGTGGACAAAGAAACCAAGTTCATTGAATAGATCCAAGAAATTCACCAGGTAGTGTAGGAACAGTTGGAAAGAAGCCAGGCCAAGTACAAGGCAAGGCATGACAAACATCGAATTGAGCATAGTTTCCAAGTTGGTGATCAAGTCTAGCTGTACATCAACAAAGACAGAATTCAAGGTGAAGGTAAGAAGCTGAAAGCAATAAGGTATGGGCCTTTCAAGATACTTGAGAAAATTTGTGAGAACGCTTTTCGCCTTGATTTCCCAGCTTACATTCACATCTATTCAGTAGTTAATGCAAAGAACTTGAGACTATTTGAACCTTCATTAATTAAATATCCCGAAGAGCAAAGTCAGTTGCTTGAATATCTCAATGAGTTGCAGGAAGATACAGTTCTGGACAGGAAGGTGAGAACTACATACAGAGGGGATGTTGAATACCTCAGAATCGAACTCAAATGTTCAAAACCAAGTAGTGCACGATGGATAGAGATTGGACAAGTGAGGAAGTTGTATCCTCACTTGATCGATGCTTGAAAACCAACTTTTGGTGGTCCAAAAGCTTTTTCAGTGGGAAGACGTGATCCAAAATGGATCCAAAACACCCTCTAACTCTTCAAAATAAAAAACTATCCCAAAGGATGAACCTTTAATAAAGGTGGATAACACTATCGGTAGAGAAAAACATGAAGAAATAGTGGAAAACAGAGTTATCGAAGGCTTGCACAGCGATGCACAAGAGCTGTCGGATATGGTCGATCAACAGTCCAGATCTGATCGGCATATTGCAACCGGCGGTGGCAAGCAGAAGCAATCGGGTGCGGCATTATGGAAATTTCAATGGCAGTCAAGCGCTATTAGACGAGGGCCGTCGATCAAGCGTACAGATCCTACTGTCCAAATCTATCCGCGCTATATCGCATTGCAATATATATATATATATTATATATAATACATATAATCATATATATATAATATATATATATATATGCACTTAACCACGGCCCGATGGATCAGTGATATGCGATTGCGTAATATTGCATTGTCAACATACAAAGGAGCTCTTATCAAATGGCCCGGGGACTATATAATATGCAATAGCGATATATAGTCGGACTCGATGGAATTTCTAGATGTAAATATATATTATTTGAGATCTGATAAATGGCTATTTTATGGATTTTTCCTTTGTATTTGGGGGTTTTCATTATAAACCCAAATACAAAGAAACCAAAACGGAGCAACTTACGATAGCGATATAAGGGCGGACCCGATGGATTATAGGGTGGATTTTATAACATTTCAAGTCTGATAAAAGGCATTTTACAAGATTTTATGTGTATTCCTCTGTGTAAATAGAGAATGACCATTTTGGGGATTCAACGCGTCGATGGTCCCTTCCATTGAAGAACAAGTGGCCACCTTCCCTGAGGGCATTAACAAATGATTACTTAATGCTTGGAGAGGGATTTGAGTGGACAGAGGTCAGGAGCCAAAGAGCCTAGAAGAGGAAACAAAAAAAAAACAACGATTGGCTTAAAAAGCCACTGAATGACAGAGACAACAACAAGAGAGTAGGAGAGCTGAGACAGAGAGGAAAACAGAGACAGATATTTAGTGAGGAGAGTATGTGTACTCAGAAAAACTTTGGGAATCCAAGTAAAGCCTTGTTGTTTTGTATCTGTTGTGTGAGACTCAAATTGAGCTCACTTTTGTAAAACTCTACTCTTGAAAGACATAACAGAGTGGTCACCACTAAAGGCTACACCAAGAGACATAGCCTAGGGGTTTTGGGTGAACTCCTTGATTACTTTGCTATGTTATGTGTTGTGTCTATTATGTTTCTCTGACTGCTCATTGTCTATATTATTCACAATCTTATCGATCCCTTGCACTAAGTGATATAGGAAAATCCATGCACATGAGTCTGTAATACCTTAATCTAAGTATAAGATCTCATTTTTAGATCACCTTAAAGTACGTGAACATGTAAACTAGAATAGAGGCATACTTGAATACCTCTTCAGTTGGAAATATGATAAGCTGCTGATGAATTTGTTCTGCAAGAAATTGGCTGAAGTTAAACACAATGTAGGGTTTATAATCAATAGAGAAAATGGACAGAAATCCTATGATGGCATCATCTACCCACTGATCAGAGTAGTAGCCAAGGAGGTAGGAAAAAACTATGATAATCTACTTGGCTCTCTCAGGAAAAATAAAGGATGGATAGGGAGAATTTTTCTTTGGCAGTGAAGCATCTTCTCTCAAGAAAATTTCCAAGGTTTTGGCCCTCTTGGCAAAGTCCAATTTCTGGTATAGTTCAATTAGTGCTTCATAGGAAAATGGGGTAGCATTCTCTACTATGGGGGCCTGCATCATCTGGTCTAT
The DNA here is from genome assembly GCA_000404065.3 of Pinus taeda. Classification (NCBI taxonomy): domain Eukaryota; kingdom Viridiplantae; phylum Streptophyta; class Pinopsida; order Pinales; family Pinaceae; genus Pinus; species Pinus taeda. The sequence goes on from APFE030179931.1 coordinate 10,177, forward strand.
GGCTTGAGGAGTAATGGTAAAAAAACAATCTCTAGTAAGGGTAACAATGGCCCTTTGGCTTGGCAAATATGATCCATGACACTTTCTAATAAAATATGGGGTACTGTGGATACGAGGAAAACTATAGTGGGGTAAATTAGACTCCCATAGTTGGATATCATCTGACTTGTCTATATACTTATCCTCGAGCCATCCAAACATCTCAAAAAGCTCGAATTCATAGAGAATCTCATGGATTGTATTGTCTATATCAGCGAAAGGGGCGTGATGAAGATATATCGGAGGATAGATCAGAGGATTGATAGGTCCTCTGGTCCTTTGTCCTTTGGAGGCATCTTGGCTAAGGCTAAGAACAGGAATGAAAACTGAATTGGGAGTTTGAATATGCAGAGAGGAGTCAAGTTTTGGAGGGAAGAACAAAGGCAATAGGCTAAAAAGAATGAGGGAGCAGTGTCGCTGGCAGGTAGAAATAGTCAAAGTTTTAATCCAGAAACCTATAATCAAATCAATAACACTGATGGTGCATGAATTTAGTAACATGTCAACCTATAAAAGGGAGGTTTATATAAAAGATTTGGATTTTCCGTTGAAGGTGGCCCAGGTCCATTGAATTAAAGGCTAAACAATTAAGTTCTTAACGAGTTAATTCTAGAGGGAACGATTATAATTAGATGGAGTTAATAGGCGAATGTCGTGGCAGAAGGTGAATGGCAGGAGCACAACGAGTAGGAAAGCGGTATCGAAGGTGAGGGAAATAACTTTTCGGAGGGGGGGAAGAGAATTTAGTGGTTTCAATCAAGGGGGGTTCAAAAAGCTCTTACATTGACATGTAGGGGAGGGCGTGGTTTCATTACCGCCCATTTCGACTGCCCCCCCCCCGAAGACGGTAAAGCTCAGATGGTGAGGGGGGGCCAAGAATGTCATATGGGCTATCAGATCTTGGGAGATGGGTGGAGATGAAGTGAGAGGTGTCGAAGGGTTAACTTATGATGTGACGAGACACCTGGTGGGGCCGACGGGAGTTAAATACTTAATGCATAAATAATATATGGGATATATTAGGGGTGTTAAAAATTAGGGATAAGTGGGTGGAGGGAAATGTGAGAGAAAAGGTAATGCTAGGATTTAAAACTTAGGGACATGATTAATACCAAATTAATTGATATAAACCTTAGAGAAAACCTTTACTACTCTTCCTTTTTCTTCTGCACATGAAAACAATATTAGATAATTGACTTGTGGCGCGTTTTGACTAGTAGCCTATGCATTTATAAAAACATGAAATGAAGCCTTTCTTTTATTTTTTCTTCCCTATTTTATTTTCCTTTTTCCTTTTTTATTTAGGGCAGCTACACCTAACATTTTATTGATATGGATGCCTATAAAACATTAAATTGGCCTAACATTTTAACTTTTCTTTCTTTTGTATCCATATCCTAACTTAACATTTTAGAATATTTTTTACTAATATACTAAATTATCAAAGCCAAATAATGTTACAACATTGGCTCTAGTTGGGGGCTACTTCCCCTTGTGGGATGCAGAGAACAAGCAGATCCAAGTGCCTTCTTCTCGTGCTATGGAGCCTTTGCTGAAACAGATACTCACTTGCAATATTTTTCAAAAATTAAATAAACTTTGGATATTTATAGATTATGAATGAATAAAAAATCAATGTTGAATGTAATGTTTCAATTATCTCCTATTGACTCGCAATGAGGAATACTCTCCTTCCAGATTCTGTAGGATGAATGTATTGTTCCCTTTGACTTCTGCAATGCTGAATGGACCAAACCAAAGGTTGTCAAATTTTGCATGCTTGCCTTTATCTTCTCTTCTTGTATCCCACCTAAGCACTAGATCACTGTTGATGCCTTGAAAATCTCTGCATCAACATCGGGGAAAACCACCCAGTCCAAATCTTAAAGGCAACTCCTTTTCTATTTGGTGTGGTGGCTCCAACTGGATATAATGGGACCAGTTTCCTAATGATTTATAAATGGGATGGATAAGTGATTGGTTTTCTAATATCTAATGGGAATGATGGATGATTTATTCTAAGATGCAAGAACATAAATAACTAATCTATCCCGGGAAGTCTTTCACTTAGTGCAATTCTTGATGATTCTTATTGACAAGTAGGCATATAAATGACTCTACTTATAAACAAGAATATCCATTCATATGATAATTACTTTGTACAAGTAGTTGAACAAAGCGATAATCAAAACATTATTGCACTAATCTTTATATATCATTGACACACATATGTATGAAAAATAACAACTCTGAAACATTCAATAATGATAAGCCAAAGAATTGTTGTGAAAACACATATGTATATCAATAATAGCAAAACAAATAAATGTTGATTCACATAAAAGCATGAAGCAAAAACATAGATAGTAGTACCATATGTATTTGAGTCTCCTCCGATATGAATCACATTCAGATCTCGCCTTTCAACTTAGAAATTTTTTTACAAGAAGCAATAGTGCATATCACATAAAAGTATTCTTCATAAAAACTTAGAATTCAGGTCTAGTTTTTATAAAAATAAATACATCGAAAGTACAGTAGTGCAACTTCCGCTCCAAGTGTTAATACGAAAATTTGAGACCCTTTCTAAAAAAATGAAAGGGTCTATAAATACTATTAAACTAACAAACTATGTAATAAATGTGTTATGTGTTGGTATAACCAAATCACAAAAATTGTGACAATATTCTTAAAATAGGCATGTTGTAGTCAGTCAAAATGGTTCACTACTTTGGCTGACTATCTTGTGACGAGTTGGCAAATGGCGAGCACTGGTTGCAGTTCTGGTGGATGACTCATGCGCGAGTGTAGCTGCACAGTGTATGTGGCATCAGTAATTTTGAGAATCATATAACCAATTTCATTGGTGAGGAATTTCATCGTTGTTCGCTGACTATATGGTTTAACAAGGAAGGACCAAAAGGTTTCCTATGTTAAAGTTTGAATTCTTGCGATCAATCTTTCCCTCTTCTCTAGCTCTTGTTTCCATGTCTATTCTAATGCTTTCACCGATGGAAGTTTCCCTGGAGTACACTCTGTAATTAAATTTGATAAATAAAAAGTATCATTAATTAATTCAACCAGATTACTTGTTGTCGATCTGCATCTTGATGTCGCCCTTTCTGCTTTCATTAGTTGAGATTACCATTCAAGGAATAGGATTTCTTTATGCGATTCCAGAATTTTGGGTAGATTTGCAGCTTTTTCTTCTTTGGTTTCTTGCCAAGAGAGAAACTTTGTTAATCTTTCATCTGCTTGCTCCAATTTTTGTCTTGCATCCACTGACTTATCAATCATAGATGATGAAATTACACCTAGGGGAAGAATGAGAGAGATATTATTACATAATAAGCTCAACTGCTTAGACAATGCTTTGGTAATTTGGAGAGCCTCTGATCTGAATTCTCCCACTTGGGGATATTCTTTGAATCTTTCTATTTGCAGTGATAGTTGATTGATCTGTTCTTCTTTTGATTTGCTCAACTATTCATTTAATGATCGTAGCTTGCTTAATTCTTGGGATAGTTCCTATTGTTTCTAAATTGCATGTTAATCAATTCTTTGTTTTTCTTTTAGCAATTGCTCGTTTAATTTATCATTTGACTACCTCTAGGCGGCTAACTGTTGTTCCAATATCTCTATATTCTAATGCTTCTCTTGTACCTGTGTTTCCAGAAAAATAATTGCTTGGTCCTTTTCTCTAAGCAAGTTGCTTACCTCTGATGTTTTTTCTATTGTAGCTGCCATGTATGCTCTAGAATACTGAAAAATTTTAGTGAGATCTTTAGATGCATTGACTTCTTCTCTCCATACCATGTTTGTTATATCCATTTGTGAAGGCAAAAGAGGAGATTGATCAATTTTCCTCTTTTTCCTTTGTCTCTTGATTACAGCCCTATGCTTAGGGCTGTAGAAGAAATCCAACGGTGGTATTTCTTCTATATGTAGAACAATTTCATCAGATGGATTCTCGAAGATTATCTCTACATCCTTTTGAGTCATGGGTGGGCCGCTATTTCCTTTAATTGACACTGTATCAGTTGTTGATTTCTGACCAGTTGTCACCTCAGGTGTGTTGAATCCTTGTAGACTTTTAGTATTACTGATGATAGAATCAAATTGTTGCCATTCTTTGAGCAGTTTGGGATCAACATAATTGTTTGAATCAATGAGTTCACTACTCTTTCCTTGTCCCTGCTCCTGCTCTGGCAATTTTTCTTTTTCAGGAATCTTTTCAACTACAGGAGTCTGGTTGGCTGCTTCCTGTTCAATTTGGCTCTGGGGCTGATCTATAAGGGTTGTGGCTAATAGGTCTAAAAGCAGAGTTTGCAACCTATGGGCTCTGAGCCTATTAAATGTTTCTAGTCCCTCTTCTTCATACCTGATCATGGCCAATCCTTTAACTTCGAAAAATGTTTCGATTGAAGCAAATAAATCATCAAAGTCATTTGCTTCACGATTGTATTTGGAAAGTTTAGCTTGAGCGGTGACATTATGGGCAACCTTTCTTGGGTTGTATTGCCTATTGGAATGGTGGCTAGATTCAACATCTGAATCTTCTCTACCTCTTTTTCTGCATGCTTGTAATCATGTAAAGTAAAAATGCCACATCGTAGGGGGAATATAGGCCACATTTGTTTCTTAAAATCCCCAAGGGTTCTTGATGTCCCTTCAACAGTTATCTGATATGCCAATTCCCATGCTAACAATTTATCAGGTACATACAGTGGGAGAACATGGGGTTTAGTGAGACTACCAAAAAGCCTCACATAGGTAAATTTCTCCTGTCCAAACTAGCTTCCTACTACTGTCATATCAGTTGTTGCTTCCTGGGATATCCTAGGGGTAGGCTTATTGAAAATAGAATAAAATATAGGTAAAGCAAAACCATTGCAAATTCTGTACATGTGATTCTTATAATGTGCCTTCCATAACTGTTTTTAGTAAATATGAATGGGATTCGGATCTTGGGAAGTCCACTTCCATCAGAGTATCGGGAATTCAGAATTAAAACAAATAATATCCAGAATATATGCATTATAGTAGAAAGGGGGAATGGTCCGAGAAGTTGTATATGAATTCCTTCTATATTCTAATATCATAGTGGCTAGTCTATCAAACAAAACATTTGCCCAATCCATAACAGAACCATGAATTGCAGCTTCCATTAACGGGACCATATCTATAGTGAATTTTGTTGAATCATGTTGCCCCCATAGTCTACACATCATAGCTCCAGCATAGCAATAAGGAGAAGCTAATGAGTCGATAGAATACTTACCCGATGACTCATGCTTATGTTTCTCCAAGAAATGCCTCCATTGCCTGATCGGGTTCGATTCCAAGTCATTCTCCTTTGCCAATGCTTCTAGGAATGTCTTGCTGTATCGCTTCTTGGGTGGAGGTAGATTGTACATTTTCCTAAGATCTTCAGGCTTGAATAAGCCGAATATCCATCCATCTGCCCTAGAAAATGTTTTATCTGAAGTTGGGATTTTCTCAACAACCCATCTAACCACATTAGTGTATGGAAATATTTTGGCCTGCGTTGCTATCCTATGAAGGAATGGACAGGCCAAATTTTTGAGGGTTCCCTCTGACTTGTTGGTTGAATTAACTATGGCTTCCAATTCTAATTCTTCAGACTCCTCTACTTCTATCAGATTATAAATTCTTTCCCAGCTGGTATTTCCCAAGCCAAGACATGTTATATCTGATATCAATCCTTTTTTGCTCGGTCCTGGTCTTTGGCTGCAGGAATTGTTGTGGGATTCTTTGATTTCTTCCCCATTTTCTCTAGATTTATGGGTTCAAAGAGACTCTGCACAGACAATTGCAAACCATAACACAGATATGCTGCTACTGCAAGCCAATATGAAAATAAAAAAAATTATGGTGATTGATGATAAATCAAATGCAGTTTAAAAATTACCACGATTGAAATCTTTTAAAGGATTTACCCTTAACTGTAAAATTTAATAGCTGTTCAAACAACCAATCGTGGTGAATTAATACCATAAATACCCATCTCATCGTTCGTATATCGAATAATTATCTCAAGCATGCTTCGGATTTCCTCGATCGACGATTGGTGATAAATCACAAATCACAATCGGGAGTGTTAAAGGGAAAGGCTTTATCATTTGCAATGAATATCTCCGATTGCCGAAAAGTAATACCATAATGGAGTGGAGTATTATGCATTCGAATCGTTTTATCTTATGCTTTTTCCTATTGAAATGCACGCCCAATTGATTGATCGTAGTCGGAGATTGGCTTGTGCATTTCTCGCTTTGTCATTTGATATTGCCGATTGCTGACTGCGATTTCCTTAATCAGATCAGAGAAGTTGATGAGGCCTTTTCGTATGTCCCTTTATCATTACGATTGTCAATTGCTGATTACGATTTTTTTCATCGGATCGGAGGATTTGATGAGTCTTGTTTGTGAGTGTCCCTTTATCATTGCGATATGCAATCTCCGATCGCTTTATCACAATGTAGAATTATTCTTAATATTTTAAAGGAACACTTTTTTTTTTTATCAAAAGGTTTTATAATATGAATTCTTTACATCAAGCCTTTTGATAAGGATTTTTATTGTAATGAGGTCAATACCATTTTTATTTATTAACTCACAAATCTAACTAAGTTTATTTAAAAAGGGACCCATTTCGTATTAAAGATTTTGTGTAAAGGTTTTTATGGAAATGGGGTGTTGTTGTACAAAACAAAAATTGGCGATTCACTGGGAGAAATAGTTATCTATGAGAAAATAATATAATACTTTAACCTTCTTAATCTAAAAATCTTAGTGGATAGAAAAAATCTAATATAACTAGGTAATCATAAATTCTGAATATAATGAAAACTATTTTTGTTATGTCTTTCTCATCTAAAAATTAAATACATTCTAAATTTAATTAAACCTTAATTGGTTGATAATGATAAAACATGAGACTTCTCCAACTTACCCTGTATAATGACTCCTTTGTCACAGTTAGAGCCACTGCTGCCAACAAACATTCATAGTCTCAGTAGGGTTACCTTTTAACCATTTGATCATTCATTGTCCCATCCATTTCAGAGTATAATTTAAAAGAATGAATCCAAAAGATATTTTTCCATATTTTTTGTATTGCATTTTCTTTTTTCCTTATTTCTTTATTTTGTAAGACAAAAATTCATTGTCCTGGTTTGGTCGCCAACTATTGACAATGCCATTCAGTGGTTGTAATTTAACTGAACAAGTTGGCTCATGATGAGACCCCTTGTCTTATAATTATAAGCCATTACCCTGTTTTGGTATGCAATGTTAGTAATGTCATTTGAACTAGTCCCCTATGATCATGGTAAGTAGGCTTGTGATAAGACCTCTTATCTTTTATATCAAATATATTTTAGAATTACACTCTCAAAAATCATAAACTTTGATGGATGGGATGAATAATTTTCTCCTTAAGAGAACATGGATGACATTTTTGAGAGTTGAAGATGCTAAGATTGAATCAATCTTTACTTTCTATTGATAACCTTTTTTTAGGCTTCTAAAACTTTAAAATGATTTACAGTATTTTCAAGTTTTGAAAAAATTTCAAAAATAAAAAGGGTAATTATACCTAATTTCCTATAACTTTTCCTTTTCCTTCAAGGCTTTCATCTATCAAAAGTAAATATTCAGACTATTTTCTTTTGAGTAACCTTTTCAAAATAGTAAATACCAATAGAAGACTATTTACAACTTTATTTCCTACGACAAAAAAAACTAATTATTCACACAAATATAGTTGAAAATTGAATATTTACAAAGTGAGAAGGGGTTACCTCCTCAATTGAAGAATTTTTTCAAAATAAGCCCATTGACAGGAAGAGAATCTCTCTTTCCTGATAGATCTTGCAATATGAATGTTGATGGGCCTATCTTCTCGCTGATTTGAAATGGCCGAGCCACATTTTCTGAAATTTAGTGCGTTTTCCTTTATCCTCGTGGGCTTTGTCCCATTTCAAAACAAGATCACCAACTTGTAAATGTTTTGAGCCCATTGCAGTTGTATCAAAAGAAGACTTAATAATTTGTTGATGCTTCGCATGTGTAATTCGAGCTTTCTCCCTTTCTTCCTCTACTTTCAAGATATGATTATATCTCAATTGAATAAAAGATGAGGGATTTTCTTCAATAAACTGCACTAAGGTAAGTGATGGAAGTACTAAGTTTGTTGGTATGACAACTTCCTTTCTATACACTATATTAAATGGAGAAGTGCCTATTGTAGCCTTCTGTGTTATACGGTTTGCCCATAGTGCAAATATCAAAGACGTATGCCAGTTCTTATGATTCTGATCAGTAGTTCTCTTAATGATTTCGATAAGATTTTTATTAGTGGATTCTGCTAAACCATTTCCCCGAGGGTAGTAGTTTGCAAAATATTTCAATTTGAATCCTCTTTTGATAGCAAATTCAAGTATGGAATTACTAGAGAAATAAGATGCATTGTCAAAAATAAGAGCATTTGGGACATCAAACTTGGTAATGATGAATTGATCTATGAATTCAATGATTGCCTCAAAGTTTGTTGTCTTCAAAGGAATTGCTTCCACCCACTTAGTAAAGTAATTGTAACTGTAAGGATATACCTAT
>APFE030179941.1:0-21610 GCA_000404065.3 Pinus taeda
AATTAGATAAAACTTGTACAAATAAATTTTAAAAGTCATATGATGGGCAGTGTAAAAATAAAAACGTCATAAAAAAATTCCTTGACAGGTAGGGTCACCCGTCAAATTTAACCCCTGGTCTAGTATATTTCATACTTAACACATGGCATTAATGTTAGAATCAACTAAAGACATCATCATTAATTTAATGTGTGAACAATTTCATCTTTTATTATTAAAAATATATTACTAAATTGTTGTTGTTTTGTATCAATTTATAATTGTGTGTGTATGTGTGTGTGTGTGTGTGTGTGTATTATCTTGCACACTCAAACAAGAAATAATGTTTTTGTTTTTATTTTTATTTTTTAAATCTCTCACTCCAAAATAAAATAACTCATCTAAATTTTCAATTTCTTTTTTTGGCTAAAGCAAGAGTCGTACCTTCTATTTCATTAAATATAAAAACAACTTACATAAAATACAATAGTCCCCAAGGAACTATGGGCAAAAGAAAAACCATCCACATACAGCCTAGGGCCCCAAGCTAAAGGCTTAAGCACTGAGCCTCGGTCCCTCAAACAATCAAACAAGTAAAATAAAGAGTCAGACCTAATGAGGCATTAGGGACCCATCTAAAAGGAATTCGGCTCTGAGTGGGGGATAACCCTCGAGCATGAAGAGTGCGTGAAAGCCATTGAATTCCACCAAGAAGCGAAACCTGTCAGGAAGATATTCTTCCCTAGATCAACACCATTATCCTTGACCATCGATCCTCCACGCCAGATCCAACATCAGAGGATAATATCGCTATACCTAGAAGCTCAGCGATTAACCAACATGCTCACTTTTTCCTGACCGTAGATCCTCCACGCCAGATCCAAAGGCGGAGGATAATATCGCTATACCTAGTAGCTCGGCGATTAACCAACATGCTCGCTTGTTCCTGACCGTAGATCCATCTTGCATGATCCGACGACCGAGGATCATGAATGGAATTTCTCCCAACTCCACAAAACTGCTTCCCGCGTGAAGGGCGTGCGATGGACGATAAACCACCTCACGAGCGGTATCATAGCAACAAGAAAAAACACGGGGAGTTTAAGGCTGCCAGGAAAGCCAGAATTCCTACCCCACTCATCATCCCATCTTCGCGGGCTCATGAACCAGTGCAAGGAGAAAAACCATCTATTCGTCCAACCATCCACAGCCCTGAGCCTACCCAGCAAATTCCAACTGAAAATTTTGTGTTCGTGTTGTCGAGGGTTGGGGAGGCCGATAATGACCCGCATTCCCAAAATGTTGTTACTTCGGAAAAAACTCTGCATAAAGAATCCACATCACCTAGACCCCGTCTCTGTGTCTTTGTTTCGGAACACCATTATGTCCTCATTCGCCTGGTCGTGACATTGCGCCTTTAATTTATTTAGAGGCATCTTAGGCCAACTCAACACAACCCTGCTTTTGGTACAAAACACTCCTTGATTGGCCAAGATGTCCGCCAATTTGTTTTCTGTCCTATGCACATGGTTAAAACTCACTGTACGTAAGCCTCAAAGATGAAGTTGAATCCTTTGAAATACCTGGAGTAGCCTCCATTGTTTTGAGACTTTTTCCATCTTTGTGCCACAACTAATTATTTTGACCGAGTTTATGATTAACTCTGAATCAGATTCGACTATAACATTCTGGAGATTATCTTTCTTTAGGAATTCTAAACATTGTTCAAGAGCCATTAATTCCGCCATATTGTTAGTGGCTCTTCCCAAAGGGCAATGGAAAATGAAAAGGAGACTACCGTTTTCATCCCTTAACACCCCTCCATAGCTAGCAATACTCGAGTTATCTTTGGAAGCCCCATCAATGTTGTATTTAAAAAAACCCTGAGGGGGAGGATGCCAATAATCCTGCTTAGTATCAAGTTTCAAACCCTTCCTGTCTAGGCCCTGTGGAATAAGCCCCTACATACCCAACTTAAGAAGAATATGTGTTTTAGCTACTTATGGTGGATTCTTAGGGTAAGTTCGCACTATGGTACTTACCGTCTCCTTAAGTTGTCTTAAGATTTGCTCAAAAAGGCGATGGGAGGAACATTTAACATTCTTAAAGATTATGTTGTTCCTTTCTTTCCAGACAATCCATATTATGAAGCTTGGTGTTAAAGCCCAGGCAAAGCCTAGAAGTTCAAAATCAGAGAAGTTGCTTCTCCAATTGTTTAGGGTATTGATGATGCTTCCTTTGTCCTTGTCTATCTGCTGGAAGATAGAAGCAAAAGTATCCCACAACCAAGAGGTGAAAATGCAGTTATTAAGAAGGTGCTCCATTGTTTCCTCTCGAGCTTCATAGAGCTGGCATCTGGAAGGGCCCTGAACACCCCTCTTCCGAAAGTTATCCCAAGTCAAAATTTTCCTGTGATGAACCAACCACATGAAGAGTTTAATCTTCATCCATCCTTGACATCGCCATATGTTCTGCCAAACCTTGTCTGGTTCATTGGAATCCAGCTCAAGGAGTATGTTTTTTTCCTCCCTAAGATTGAAGGTGCCTGCATTATTGTTGCCCCATCTCATTTGATCATGCCCCCCTATCACTAATATTTTCCTTTTGTTCCAAACTTGTAAGAAGTGCCTCTGCTTTGAATTTTAGTGGGTTCTCTTCCTTGTTATCCAACTTCTTCCAGGTTCTCCATTTTCCTTCACTATTGGTTTGATCCCAAAAATCTTTTACCTTAAATAACCTTTGGGTATCTGTATCTTTCTTGAGATCCAGTAGGTCCTCTTTTAACAGTGTAGGTTCTTGTTGCCTTTTATCCTCCCAAAACAAAGCAAGATCACCATCTCTGATTTCCCAGAAGCTGTTTTTTTGTACTAATCCTCTATTCCCCCAGGCCTTATTCCAGATGTGTGAGCCCTTAATGATGCCAGACATCCTTATGAGATCATTATCTTGCCAAGTTCTAGCATATTTTTCTTTCCAGATGCTAGCCCACTGCGTCTTTGGGTCTTTTACCCATCGCCACCATAATTTCACCCCTAACACTTGACTTAGTGCTTCCGGATCATCCAATCCAAGACCCCCATATTTTTTAGGTTTTCAAATATTCTCCCAGGATACCAAGGCCCATCTCTTTCTTTCCTCCCCCTTCCCCCAAATAAAGTCTCTTTGAATGGTTCTAAAATGTTGCAAAACTCCTTTTGGAGCTGGAAGGGCTAATAGAATGAAGATGGGGATTGATTGGAGAACAACTTTTGTGAGCACCAACCAACCAACCAAGTTAAAGATCTAAAGGTCCATTTCCTGATTTTATCCTACATCTTATTAATCACCGACTCCCAAATGCCCTTGTGAAAGGGTTTATCAGTAAGAGGAACTCCCAAATATTTGGAGGGAAGAACATCCCTTTGAAAGCCTAGAATCCTAGAGATATTTTTCTGAATAGCAATATTGTTATTAAAGAAAAAAATCTTAGATTTGGATAGATTAACTGCCATACCTGTAGCCATGGCAAATTCAGATAGGATATGTTTATACGCTAGAGCTTCTTTGACCGTGGGGATTCCTTGCAGCATAGTATCATCAACAAATTGTTGATGGGTCAAAGCCTAACAATTCTCTGAAAGTTGGAGACCTTTCATATTACCAACTTCTTTCGCATGCTTGATAGACCGACCCAATCCTTCCATCATGAGTATGAAGAGAAAGGGAGAGATCGGATCACCCTGCTTGAGGCCTCTGGAAGGAGTAAAAGTCCTGGAAGGAGAACCATTAACCATAATTGAAAAGCTGGAAGATGTTACTAGGGCCATTACCCATCTTACCCAGTTATGATCAAACCCAAAAGCAATAACGACCCTCCTTATATAGGTCCAATTCAACTTATCATAAGCTTTGGCTAGGTCCAATTACATAATCATACCATCCTTCCTATTGCTAGTCAAGGAGTGCACCACCTCATGTGCTTGAATGATGTTATTAAGAATTTGTCTGCCCTCCGCATAACTAGATTGCTCCATAGAAACTAGAGTAGGAAGAAGTGGTTTGAGTCTGTTAGCAACAACCTTGGATATTATCTTATAAACCACATTGCACAAGGATATGGGTCTAAACCTATCTAGAGTATGAACATTGTCCTGTTTGGGGATCAGGGAGATGAAGGAAGTGTTAAGCACCTTCAAAATAGTTATATTCAACCTGGAATCTTCCACTACATTTAGAATATCTTGTTTAACAATATTCCAACAAGCCTTAAATAAATCCACATTGAAACCATTAGGGCCTGGTGTTTTACCATTCTGCATTTCTTTGACAACCTCACTAACCTCCTCTTCTGTCATTGGCCTATTGAGAATGAAATTATTCTCTCTAATAGCCAATCTAGGAATATGTCCTGATAAATCCCTGATAAAATGCTCTGTCGGGAATGGTTTCCTGAGCTATTCCATGAAAGTGCTAAACTAACACATCTTCAATATCCTCATGGGAATTATGAAGATGACCGCCCTCATCCTTGATCAAAGAGATCATGTTATGAGATATGTTTGCTATGGTAGATCTGTGGATAAATCTAGTGTTACGCTCCCCTTCTTTCAGCCATTGAACTCTAGATTTTTGTCTCCAAAATGTTTCCTCTTGTTTACATAAATTCTCCTAGTCTTGATGGTGTTTGATGACTAGGTCATTTCTATCTTTATCAAAGCCTTCCGTGATAAGGGTTTGATTGCGATCCCTCATTTTATCTTCCACAACTTTTTTCGCTGCAAAAATATTGCCAAATTTATTCTTGTTCTAATCTTTAACTTTGAGCTTGATGTGCTTTAGTCTTTTGTGTAGCTGGAACATTCTTGTACCCTGAATGTGCAGATCTTCTATCCACCATTTTGTAATGTTGCTGATGAAGTCTAGGCCGGTCAGCCAGATATTCTCAAATCTGAAAGGTCTATTCTTGGGGGTACCAATGCCCTAAACCTCAAGTTGAACAGGCCAATGGTTCAAGCCTCCAAAGGGGAGAATTCTCACTATCATTTCCTAGTTGGTAAGCATAAGATCCTCCGAGATAATGAATCTATCTAACTTTGAGGCTACTTGCGACTCTCCTCCTCTTTTCTTGTTCCAAGTAAAGAGACCATTACTCAGGTCAGTATCAACAAGCTTCATATTTTCTATAAAATTTTGAAATGTTGAAGAGTCTCTGCTTAAAGTTCTGGTTCCCCCTTTCTTGTTTGAGAGTGATTTGATCATGTTGAAGTCCCCACACAAGATCCATGGTACATCTACATCTCTGTCTCTAAGCTCCATAAGAGAATATAGAAACCTGAGTTTATCATCTCTTCTTTGTGGGCCATAAACATTCATGACCAGATAGGTCTCTCTATCTCCCATCGGTTGTATAACCACTAATAAATAAATTCTAGATGCCTCAACATCTATTATGCCAATCTTTTGGGGGTTCCAAAGAGTAAGTATGCCCCCTGCTGTATTATCTGCTTTGACTTCTAGAAACTCAAATCTATTGAGCCATTTGTTATGGATTTCTTTTATTTTTTTAATGGAACATTTAGTTTCCTAGATAAAGATCATATTCAGAGCTTCTTGTTTCATTCTATTACTAAGAATTCTTTATTTTCTTTTACTACCTAAACCTCTAATATTCCAAGATGTAAACTTCATTATTAAATATTGGTAAAGGAGTAGCTAGTTAGATCTTTCATCTTACTTGAATCTATCATTAGCTTTCCACTTTCCATCAATAACTCGTTCTAATTTTTCCCGCCTCTTTTCTTCCCTGGGTTTCTGGGTGCTAATCTAGGTGTGTTTTTCATAGTTTTTACACCTTCATTGCCTTGTCTTTCATTTTTTCTTTGTCTGTCCAACCCTTTATCTTGAGTTTTCCATAGGAACAACTGTTGTACTCTATAGAACTCTTCTTGCTGTAATGAGTCTACCCCACTCATGGTCCCCTGTTTCAAGAACCCTTCCAGATCTTGGTGTTCCCTATCAAGAATCTCCTGCAGTTCATGATCCTCCATTTCCATCTCACTCTTGGTCATTTCTAGGTCCATCTCCAGTTTTGCTTTACTCAGCATAGTCTCTTTCTGTTTGTAACAACCCTGTGTTTGTACTCTATCTTCTTTTTTTCCTTCTCCACTGGGCTTCCTTCCATAACTTGATTTTCTTTCATTATCTCTTCTTTTTCTTCGAGTACATGGAACCTATTCAGATTAGCCTGTTGCCCTTCTGTTTGACGTTACTTTGGCCCCCTCTTGCCCCCTTTTCCTCTATGTACCACTTTGTGAAAGCCTTCAGTATATTTTATTATGGTCACTTTACTTTTGTTCTCTATTTTACTGAGAGGGCAGTGCCTGAATAGGTTCCCATGCTCATGGCACCTCTGACATCTGAAAGGAATATGTTCATAGTCTACTGTTTGCACCCATTCTTCATCAAAAACTTCCAAGATGACCTCGTCCGGTAGAGCCCCAGATAGATACATTTCCACACAGATTCGTGCGAAAGATGCATACTTTCCTCTTTTGGTGGCCTCAGAAGCTTTGACAAAGCGGCCTAATTTGTTTCCTATGGAAGATAATGATTACGTTTGCCAGTAATCAAGAGGTAGAGAGTAGAGTCTTACCCAAACCGAGACCGAAGTGAAAGTTTCTCGCTCAGGGACAAAATTCATCATCCATGGTCGCATGTAGAAGCCCGCTGCTACATAGAAGTATGACCTTCCTTCAAACACCTTTTCTTTATCCTCAATATTTGTGAAGACCATAATGAAGAAACCCTTTGACTCAAGATGTAGGTCAATGCCTCCTTTTGGTTTCCAGCTTTATTTAATCCATGTCTATAAAGCCTTTTCAGTGGGCAATAATCCCATGAATTTACAAATGATAACATATGTCTGCATGTGGTCCCTGTGCGCCTGCAAAGCAGGATCATTTAAAACTACTCTGGGTGTGACCTCAGCTTTGGGTTTACATGTCCCCTTTTATGCTTTGTTTTTCGCTCCTTGTTCCTTGTCGTCTTCCTCATTTTTTTTATTGTTGTTATTCTCCCTTGTCTTGTTTAAATCTTGTTCCTCTTCCGTATTCCTTATCCCTTCACCCAAAGGATCTCTGGCGCTCTCTATTGGTTTCTTTCCTCAGCTAGCCACTACCTGCCTATAGGATGGAGTGGAGCTCCCTCCTTTGCACGCTTCCATGGAAACTCCCGTGAATGCCTGCAAACCCTAGCACTTCCAGGAAACTCTCGCCATCGGCCTGGTAATAAAGATCATTCAACTATAATAAGAAGTGCATCTAAATTTTCAATTTCATAATTACAAATTTCCAATAAATAATCACATTTCCTAAAATTTTATATTTCAAATTTATAATTGCTAATTAACCAATTTCATAATATAACCTATGTCTTACATTCTTGTCTTATGTGATTTCTACGGAAAGACTTTTCTTAATTATCAAATATATTATCATATCTAATCATCACAATTTTAGATAAATATAAATTTTCAACTCTTTAGTTCACACTTATTCTAAAGTTAATGAATGTTTGAATCGACTCAAATTAATAATAAAAATAACATATTTAACAACAACATATATTTTAATTTATCTATATATAAGCTATACAACAGGAAGTAGCTACTATGTAGCACTTGTTATACCTGCAACAAGGCATGATATATTGTGTTCATTTTTACATTGACCATGTATTAGTTTCGTTTTGACCAAAAATATTTGAAACTTATTTAAAGTTAAACATTATCAATTGAATTTTATTATTTTAAAGAATATTTAAATTGATTTATCTGAAACATTATTGGTTCACCTCTTATTTTGTAATGATGGCAAATGTACTCCCATCATTAATTTATATTATACCACCTTTTTTGTTTTTCCAAAAAAAATTATTTTACAACCTAATTTATAACCTCCACTAATTTATCTTCACAATCAATTTTTTTTCCAAGGAGTAAAAATAGTATATTTATCCCCCTTCTGTTGAGACATTTTGGTTTTTGCATAAATTTCGAGTTATCATAAATGAGTTTTTATATTTTTGTTTCCCAAAATGTAATGGTCAAACCTATCGAGGATGGTCATCCCTTGTTAATAGTCCTTAATGTGAATAATCATAACTCGCTATTATCTCTGAATTTGGGTTATATTAATATTATTATTAAACAAAATTATTTATAAGAAAATATTTTGAATTTAAAATATGTTTTTATTTTCATATAATTTAGTTTTTAATTATTAGTGAGAATGGTCATTTAATGGACATGGACTGTGTGTATAAACATAGCTTGCTACTATTTTTTTTTTTTTACTATTACTTTTATGTAAATTCACTAAAATATAAAATACAACACTATTATAAAGTGCACTGCCCATTATAACAATAAAAATATTAAAAAATAAAAATAGCATTCATAAAGTTGCAGAAATGGTACCATGATATCGTCAAATGCATCATGAATATATGAACCACAATTTTATAATCAACCCACCACTGTCATCATCGTAAGAGATAGAACTTTCAACCATCCATTAACATACAAACGCATTTAGTAAACAACTACCATTTAAAAATATATCTTTGACCCAACTATACTTGTATATATAAAAAGTGGTTTTAATTAAAAATTATAAATGACTTTACTAGTTATAATTGAACATTCACATGGACTTTATTATTTATGATTGAATATTTACACCAACAAATAAAATAAGTTAGGATGACACAAATTGGGGTAAAATAATTTCTCCAAATTTGACAAGTACACCATATGATAATAAAAGCCATACAATCAATATAATATGAAGTCAATATAATAAGATTAATGAAGAAGCTTCTAGGACAATTAAATAATCAAACTTCATGTTACTTTATTTAATTTTTACTATGTTTGTAGTATTAAGTTTTATATTGCATTATTAAAGTGTCTAGTTTAATGTTATTTTATTTAAGATTTTCTATATTTATAGTATTTTGTTTTATATTATATTAAACATGTGTTTGTAAGTTTTTTTTTTCCTAATTTTCCAATTTTATTTTATTTTCCTTCTAGTTTTTGTTTGGGGTTTCTATATGTATTTATACAAGCTTTTATTTTGCCAAATGTTCATAGTATTTTACTTTAATTTGCTATAGTTAAACTAGTCCTCCATTGTTGAGACACGAATCTCTTATTATTCTAAGTGATACATACTATTACCAACAACACAATTTTTGATAACATATAAGTATAAATATTACTTATCTTATGAAGATAGATCTGACACTGAGATGGGGACTTTGATTTTTCCACCCAGCCATAGACGAATTTTAGTCAGATTCACTTACAATTGTCACCCTCGAGACATATTCTAGCGTGAGAGAGAAGCTCGCTTGAGGGATACAAGTCCAGAAGAAAATATTCTACACCTTCAGCTAAGTCTCCAAACTTAAAATTTCTTCAGCTCACTTCCACTTTCAGGAGCTTCAGGGATATCGTATGCACTTCAGAAACTATCTAGCAAGTCTCTTAATGTTTAGATCTAATACAATAAGTTATTAAGCTCACCCAAATCATCGGAAGATGAAATCACTAACCAAAGTTCCCCTCTAAGCATGTTGTTGAGGTTCTTTTGGTTAAAACATAATATGTAAATAAGCTTCCTTATCCATTATAACTCCTAAATCAAAGGGGTAAGGTATATGCTTCCTTCATAACTTAGTAATGCAGGATTTTGCTAGGAAAATGAATCCCACCCCATGCCATTTGAGTTGCTACTCCTTCCAAAATTTGCCACACCTCTCATTTGCTATTGCCAGTTTGGCCCTAATCTTATTATCCAATCAACATTACTCCACCTATCTACGTGCCCCTTGTTTTTTATGTTGGTTTTTCCTTGTCATCCTCTGTCCGCCTACTAATATTGTAGGCCAATTACTAATGTGCCACTTGATCCCATGTCCCTTCCTTGCCACTTATTAGCCTCCATGATTGCCACCAATCTAGTCAACATCCCAAGTAGTCTTCCCCTCCACCTCAGCTCTGGAATTTGTGTCCCAAACTCAAATAATTTAATTTAATTTAATTTACAATGCTTAAAATAAATGGGAAATGTAACCGGGGTTGTTACATCATCACTCCCTCTCATTGAGAGAGGCATTCTAAACAAGTTCAAGCTTGTCCCTGAAGTCTACAAACTTCACTCTGGAAAATGGTTTTGTAAAAATATTAGATTTTTTCTCATCAGTAAAGACATACTAGAGATTCACTGCTCCCTTCTACACCATGTCATGGATGAAGTGGTACTTTATCTCAATGTGCTTCGACCTATCATGGAAAACTGGATTCTTTATCAACTTCACACAAATTTTCTTGTCACGATATATCATGTTCAGTTCTAGCACTTGATTAAATACTCTTGCGAGTAACTTCTAAAGCCACATTGCTTCAAAACTCGCTAAATTGGTTGCAACATACTTTTCCCCAGTAGTTTTGAGTGCAATATATGTATGCTTCTTGTTCATCCATGAAATCATAGTGAAACCCAAACTAAAGCAACCTCTGGATGTACCCTTTATGTGTTCAACACTCCATTCCCAATCTGCATCTGTATATCCATGTAGTTTTATATCATTGTTTGAGACATATCTCAAACCATAATCAACTATACCATGCAAATATCTTACTACATACTTTGCTACAATCCAATGATTGTGTCCTGGTTCCACCTAGAAATGGCTTAGAGTATTTAATGAAAAGAAAATGCCTGGCCCGGTATTAACCAGATACATTAGTGAGCAAATCAACTTTCAATACATGGATGGATCTACCAAATATTACTTAGTCTCTCAACTTTATGATATTTTTTACCATGGGAGTTACCATCGATTTATAGTCCATCATCCCAAATTCTTGTAGGATCTTGATAATATACTATCCTTTACCAAGGAGGCTTTCACTAGGCTTTTGTGACACTTCTAGTCCAAAATAGTTGTGCATCAAGCCAAGATCCTTCTTATCAAATTCAAATTCCAATTCCCTCTTACACCGAATAGTAAGATGATCCACACCTATCATAAATAAGTCATCAACATATAATAATAGAATCACAAGTTCATTCTTCTCAACCTCGATACATAGGTTTGGATCAACATCACTTTTGGAGAAACCAACTCTTGTCAAGTAGCTATCAATTCGGGAATACTAGGATCTAGGTGCATGCTTAAGTCCATACAAGGCTTTCTTCAATATGCAAATGTCAAACTCTCTTCAATGAGCCTCAAAACCTTGAGGTTGTTCTATGTACACTTCTTCCTCAATCACACCATTGAGTAAAATAGTATTTACATCCATCTGATGTAAATTCTAACCCATAGAAGAATCAATATGAATAATATATCTAATATTATTATACCTATAAACTGAAGCAAAGGTCTCATCGTAGTCCTCCCCCTCTTTCTCCAAGAACCCTCTAGCCACAAATCTCACCTTGTATTTGTCAATATTTCCATCCACTGCATGCTTGAACTTGTACACCCATTTGGAGGTTACCTTCGACTTTCCTTCAAGTGTTCACACAATATCCCATACATCATTCTTCATAATCGACTAGTATTCTTCCAACATCACATCTTTCCAAACATGTTGTCTAATTGCCTCTTCAAAGGTGGAAGGTTCAAAATCAATGAGATTAGTCATCAATGTTGTATATCATAGAATAAATCTTCGGTATCTTGCTTTCCTTGAAGGATCCATGTGGTTTTTCATGTCCTTCTTCTTCCTACAAAGTAGATCTAATCCAAGTTGGCCTTATCCTAATTTCAGGAACAACAACTGGGTAAACTAGATCACTAGGCCCTTCTAGCTCTTCTTGATGACCTACAGGATGTCATTCTTCTTCCTTGGGAACTTCATGTTCTTTATCATCATCAGAGTCCATTTGAACATGTTTATATTTACAATAGGAAACATTCTCATCAAAGGTCACATTGACAATTGAATTCATCCAATAGTTGTCCTAAAACATAGATTATATAGGTTTTTGATGATTCACTATATTTAATGAATACTCCTTTCTTTCCTGAAGGCTCTTGATTATTTTTCTTATCTTTAGGTACATGGATATAGACTCGACAACCAAATATTCTCGAATTTCCGACTAATGGTTTTTTTTCAGTGAACACTTCTTTTGAAGTCTTCTCTTCCAAAATTCGATGAGGAATTCTATTTTGAATATAAACGGTTGTTATAGATGCTTCGTTCCATATAAGCATAGGAAAGTATTGATCATGCATCACTGCCTTAACGGATTCTTCAATGGTTCTATTCTTTCTTTCAACAAATCCATTTGTTTTGTGGATTGTAAGGGACTATCAACTCCCTCTTAATCCCAACTTCTTTATAAAAGGAAATGAGCTTTGGAAGTATAGTCTCCCCCATTATCTGATCTTAGAATCTTGATTTTCTTTCCCTTCAAATTTTCCACTTCAGCCTTAAATTATTGAAACTTGTTGAAGACTTCATCCTTTGTCTTCATGAAGTAAGTCCATGTCTTGCGACAGAAGCCATTAATAAATTTTACATAGCACAAAGAGTCCCCAAATATTTCACTGGCATTGAACCACATACATCAAAATGAACTAGATCCAAAATTTCCTTGGATCTACTTTTGCTTCTTGGAAAGGGCTTCTTTACATTCTTTCCAAGCGCACAACCTTGAAATATGCCTTCATGCTCCATCTGCAATTCTGGAAAACCTGAAACCATCTGATTTAAAGTTGGAAAAGAACTATAGTGAAGGTGAGCATATCTTCTATGCCAAATTTCACATGGATTGATGTCATTATGTATTAATTCTTGAGCAGGTTGTTTCAAGAGTCTATACAACCTTCCTTCATGAAATCCAATTACTCTAACATAATCTATACTTGAGCACTTTGGCCACACAAGTACTTTAGCATAAAAAATTGCTACTCTATCTCCTTTATCTTCCAAACATTAAACTGAAACCAAGTTCTTTTTCAAACACAATACATATAATAGGTTGCTAAGATGAATGTTTTCAACTAATTCTAGCTCAATGGAAGTCTTCCTAACACCTTTTACTACATAATTGTTATTGTCCCCAAATTCTACCTTTTGAGATAGTCTCATTTCCATTAGACTTGTGAAATTTCCAGATTTTCCTGTCATGTGTCCCGAGGCACCACTATATACTAGCAATAAATCATCGCTATCTGCAATAGAACATGTAAGAGAATAAAATTAGAAGTATTTGTTACATAAATCTTCATTCTTAGGTTTCTTTAGAAGTTCATCAATGTCTATTGTGATAGAATGTTGCTTTCCCTTTCTCTTTATATCATTCAATCTTTCAGGACAATCATGTCTATAGTGACCAAAATTGTGACAATGATAACATTGAACTTTTGACATATCTCTCTTTCTTTGAGGAGGATTTATTCCTTCAAGTCTTCTTTGGAAACCAAACTTCTTTCTTCCTCTAGCCTTCTTGAAACATGTTGCATATGCTTCAATTTCACCTTCTTCAGATCTTCGAATATTTCCTTTTGGTATGAGCCTACATTCTTCTTGAGTAAATGTAGTCCATAGTTCTTCAAACTTTGGAGTTTCCTTTCTGCCACATATACTAGATGCAAATGAGTCCCATGATTCAGGTAAACCATTAAGTGTTGTAGTCACAAGTTTCCTTTCATATATGATGTCATCAATTGCTTAAAGTTGGTATTTTAATTTGGAAATCGCCATGAAATATGAAGTTATGGTATCATTCCTTGTCATTCTAACATCACAAGCAACTAATTCTTCAAGCTCATTGCTTGCCCAAGTTGTTGATAATGTATAATCCAACTAGGGAAACATACATCTACATTGATGATTCATGATTTTCAACATAAGGAATCAAGTGATCTCTGGTAGAGTCCACAATGTTGCTTCTAGTTGTGATGTCATCCTTCTCATATTTTATTTTTCCTTCATTATTTGAGGTTTTAGTGACCTTGCCTTACACAATAACCAAGATATCATTCTTTGTGAGAATGATATCAATTCTTGTTTTCCAGGCCCTGGAATTTTTATCTCCTTCCAATTTGTTCTCATACTTCATAGAGGAACCCATAATCATAGATAAATAATTAGATTGTAGATGTATGTGTTCTTCAATGTTCTTCACTTTACCAAAGCTCTTCAAGAGTGATCTCAATGTCCCATTCTTCACCAAATCTCTGATACCATGTTGATTTTTCAAATGCAATAGTTACAAGCACTAACTTCTAAAATATTGCCAATTACTTCTAATGATGTATATCTTCTTTTAACAATTATAGTTTACCATTAAGCAAATACACTTAAAAATTTATCCCCGATGGGAGTGATCATTTAGGGGCCCAGTTGGTGGTGCCTTGGAGTGTGGAGCCAGAGGGGCCTCCACGCACCACTCATATGCAATGAATGGAGTTTGGAACCCATACCCTCCTCTCAATGAGCTATGTTTAACATTGCACAGGGACATGCAGGAGGTCATTCACAGGCATTGGGCGATGAGGAGAGAGTGTCGGGAGAGAATGAGGTGTGGTTTGTTTGTGTCCTAGCTCAGGTTATGGCTTGAAGCAGCAGAATAGGATGAGACCGTCAAATGCGGCTGGGAGGGGAATTAGTACCTGCATCAAGCATGGGCATGGTCAGGGGAAGATTTCTCTGTTTGACGTGATGAATTATTTGGTTTCGGGCCTGGATTGCATGGATAGGGAGCAGACACAGAGTTTTCCTTAGTCCGGCTCTATCTTTGGTTCAAGGAAGCTTCACTAGATCCTCCTTTTTTTGGGGAGAGTGACTTCAGGTGCCATCTCTAGGGTTGTATGAGCTCTACGAACCCCAGGACCTGTGGTGTGCCTTCCTACTTCTTTGCTGCTCGTGGTTACAGTGTTGGTTCTCGGGACTTTAGGCTCTTTCCTAATCGGTTAATGTTGTCCAACAACTCTCATATAGTAAGTGGATTTTTATTTCAGTAAAGTCAATTTAGTATTTCGTGGTGTGTTTATCTGGTTAAATACGCTTTTGTGGAGGTGTAGCTGATGGTGGTGGTATTAGTTGTATGCATTGACAGTGAGGGCATGCCCGCAGGGGGTGTCAGCCCACTTATGGATGAATGCTATCAACATGCAGAGCCTAGCTCAGACTTTGAGTCGACTGAGAGCCACCACTTCGTCACGGATATGGCCCTGTCTCTAGCCCGCTCCCCAGGCCACATAGAAGCTCTTGTCACCTTGGATTCCATCGCGGTCGAGCTGAATAACATTTAGCTCAACATTGATACACTGAGGGAGTAGAGGTATGGGGACATGAACGAATTGGTTGCTTATATCAATGACCTCCATCATATGTAGAACGAGACCTTGAACTCTATGGAAGGTCTTTCGCGTTAGCACTGATGCACAAATGACCATCTCTATGTCTTGGAGATTCGAGTGGAACACTTTGATTACCATATGCATCAACGTGCTTCTCTCTTTACTGCACCTCCCGTGTCTCCTCCCAATCCCCCTCCTTAATCTGTAATTCTGAGACATGTAATATTTCTCTTTTTGTGCCAGCAATAACCAAATACATCAGTTGTCTTGCCTTCTCTTCAGGCTTCTTATTGTTTAGAGCAAGGTTTGTGCCAACTCTTAAGCCCGTGATGTCGTATTTTTTTGCAGCGGTGATGTATTTTGTTGACACTTATGCTATGATAATATAATGAATGTTTTTTATTGACAAAAAAATACACTTCAAAAATTCAGCCATAAAAGCATAAGGATAGTAGAGATCTCAATGCATAAAGAGAACACAAGATTTACCCTAGGAAAGTGCACTTGAGGGAAAATCCTAGAAACCTTTTCCTTAGATAAATTCTTCAGCTCAACAAGAGATAAAACTAATACTACTAGTTAAATATGAGGCCAATCTGACCAACAATTTTATGGTCAAATTGGGTCAAACATCCCTCTTTTCAAGACAAAATTCTTCCTTTAAACTTTATCCCTCTTTGATTTTCCTAGGCCAAACTTTAGCCTCCCAAAATATGCCCAAAAACTCGGCCTTGCTACCTAGAATTTTGGCCCTACTGCCCAAAGTTTTTCTAGAAATTCAGACATGCGAAGTGGAGAGAGAGAGAGAGAGAATTATTCTTGAGATGAATTTGACCTTGTCAATCTTCGTCCTTCTTTTTCTTTGCTTAGATACCCAGAATATGTCTTCTTATGTGATGGATCGAATGGTGCCTTGTGGAGGAGGTTGAATACTCTATATATAGTGTTTTTCCTATCTGAATGGGTGCATCTCTTCATTGGGGATGACTTGACTTGAGCGAGGGCCAACTTGACAAGTTTGGAGCCAAAAATTCAAAATTCAAATTTCATGATTTTCTCTTTTGATATCGACATGAAGAACATGTCTTATAAAAATTCTTTCAAGTACTAAACAATGAAAATGTCATGAAGAACATGTCTTACAATTTCATTATATATTTCAAGGACTAAAATACAAATTATGAAGACTAACCATAGATACAAAATTTAACAAGAACTACCTTGGGAAGACAATAAAAGAAGGGAAACAAGAGACTTTTTGGCATCATTGTTTAGCTAAAGTATAGATTCTGCTTCACTTGATCTAAACCAATAATTAAGAATATAAGGGATATGATGAGAAAGATATCATTTATGTGAAGGATGCATTCCTTACTTGACCAATTTACATGTTAGCTTATTTCACATTTGAGACATTCAACTTTCAAGTCTAAAAGCTTTCTAGAGACTTTATGTCATAGAAGACCAAGTCCCTAACTATTCAAGGATTGAATACTGCATTTACTTTTCACTTAAAGAAATTTTATTTTCCTATATTTATGTGTAAATTTATGTATTTACTTGTGATTAATACCAATGTAATAGTATTCAGTAATAAAAGTGGTAGTATGAGTAAATAATTTTTTTACGACTTAAAGTGTTTAAGATATTTTGCTTGTTGAATTCCATATCTTCTTTCCTTTCTTTTGAAACAATTATCTTGTATGTCTGTATTTAAGAAAAAAGTTATTTCTCTAACCTTTTCTCTTTTATACCAGTTAAGGAAGATAAAGGTTTCCTTTGCACACTGATGTTATTTTCAATTGATTTCTTGTTCATTTTATTAAAAATTAAATAGTTTCCAATTCTGGTTTCACATTCTAATATTATGTATTTTCCCTAATTTGGGAATAAAATAAAATTCAACTTCATTAAAATTGAGAGATGCCCTCTCTAGTTACTAAAATATTTAGTTAACCTAAAGCGGGGACGATATTGTCCTCTATAGGGTGCCTTAACACTATTATTTTCCATAGAACACCGTCAAGGAACAACACAACATTGATCTATATGCAGAATGGTAAGTCCCCTAGGCTAGATATGGGTTTTACAAGTCTTTGTGGGACTCCACTGGTGAGTGACTTCTATTGAATGGACTTGGAAGTGTTTGCATCTAGTCACCTTTAAGAAGTTCATAATCATGGGATTGATCAAACTCATTCCCAAGAATGTAGCAAGGGATTCCATTAAGGGTTGGTGATCTTTCAATGGATTATAAAATCATAGCCAATGTATCATATATGAGGATTCATGCAATAGCCAGCTATGTGGTGCATAAAGAGCATAGTGGTTTTGTCAAAAGAGTTTTATTCTTAATATTATGGTTTCCACTTGGGAGGTTTTTGAGTGGGCCAAGAATTTTGGATAATCATTACTTATGTTGAAATTGATTTTGAGAAGAATTATGATTGAGTGGATTGATCTTTTATCTCTAATATACTAAATTATTTGGGTTATGGACCTTGTTGTGTGGCATAGTGGACACCCTGTTAACCAATGCCTTGACTTTAGTTCCTTCAATAGTGCATTGTCCTCATGGATCATTTTTCGTAAGTCTATTTCCAAGGGTATCTGTTTACTTCATATTTATATGTGTCGAATGTTGATGCCTTGGGTTATTTTCTAGAAGCAACTCACATTGTGAGGTAGTTTAGGGGTTTTCCATTGATTATTCTCTCCTTTTGTATGAATGGATCAGCGTTTTATTGATGTCGCTCTTTCCTATTTGAATACATTTTGTGTTACTTGAGGTGTAGTGTTAAATGTTAGTAAAAAATATTTTTGGTGTACTTTTGGCTTATTAAGATGGATTCCCCTCCTAAATGGATCTTACACATATGGTCCTATATTCACCCTAGAAGTCATCGTATATTCTCCTATAGCCATGTGGGATTGGTGTCTTTAGAGGTTGCAGAACAAGCTACCTATTTAGCATCATAAAGATGTCCTCTTTGTAGGGGATTTGATTGTGGTTGGACATATTCTACAAGCCTCTTGTGTGTATTGGAATCAAAGAAAACAATAAAATGAAAAGAGTATTATGAGGACAATGGAATCAAAGAAAACAATAAAATCAAAAGAGTATTAGCAACTCAAAACTCTTGAAAGAGAAATAAGTTTCGAAAGAGAAATACTTATGTTCCAACTACCCAATGCATTATTGTCCCAATCATAATCACCAATTTTGAACTGAAATTTGATCTCAACCATTATTAAAAAAAATTAAATTAAAAAACTCTAATTTTGAAAAATTAATAGAATAGTGATTTCTCTCGAGGGATTCCAATAAGAAAAGCAAACCATTAATTATGTAATTATTAACGTAGATACTAGAAATCATGAAATATACAATGATGCACATATATAAATTATATTATCTTGGAACGTGTGGATTAGTGCTAACATGATGGTGTAACAATGTGGATTAAAGGGGCACACGAGTGCATGATGTAGCGGTTGGGGCAGTTGGTTTGCACGCACCCCGGCCGCGTTCGAATCCTGTGGAGTTGCGGATGCTGCAGCGTATACGGTTCTGTGGCGCATATTTCGATGATGGCGAATATTCCGATTATATGTTAGATTCGATGTGACTGTTATCAGCGTTGTCTGATACGTATACAATGTAATAAAAAGAGGGCCCTATAATGCTTCTGCGTAGGAACTAGCCCCTCCCATTTCCTAAAAACAATGTTGATTAAAGGAGATCAAATTAAAAAATTCAACTATTAAACAACCATATATAACATATAAAAAATATCAATGATTAAAAAATCCCTAGCAAAAGCATCTCATAACAAAATCTATTTATCAAATGGTTTAAGAAAATTAGAAATATCGTCTTATTGACGTCATACGAAAACTCTATAAACCATAATCACATGGAACTAAATCGTGTTATGGAAACTCTATACACCATAATCAAATGGAGTGCCAAATGACCTTAGCCTATGTGAGAAAAAAATACCCTTTTTTATTAAATTATGAAATAGAATTTCAACTTAATTGATTGAACTAGCTTTGAATGAATAATTGGTTTTATCAGGTACAGTACGCAAATTTTTGAGGTGTCTAATTTAACTATTAACGTGATATTTTTATATTCGCAATTAAAAAATAAAATTTATGATATTTTTTTAAATGTATTTAATAGTATAATATTTTTATAAATTTAAATTAGCACAATTGTATTAGTAAATGTGATTAATATATTATTGAAGATTTTATTTTCCATCATTTATATGTTAATTTTTTATAAATAAAAATAATCAATATAATCTAATATTATTTATTAATATTATAAATGAAACTAATCAACCATGGTTTTAGAGTACCTTGTAAAATTATATTGCTAAATAAATATTTTATGATCAATATCCAAAATCATCTAGAGTAGCGAATATGTTTAGATTGTGAAATTGCGAATGAATATCATGGCTATTACAATCACTAGAATCAAGTCACTTGCTCATTTTTGCTTTTATTGATAAAGAACATCTTATGCTAAAATTTAAGTTTAAGTTTGCAGAAATACCAACAATATAATTTTCTATCTAATTGGTTTGACTCAAAGAATATAGATTTCTTATTCGCATGAATATGAAAAATTTGTTGCATATGCATCAATTTGCCATGTCACTTTCGCTACCTGTTAATGCAATCAAATAAGAACCTACAATTGAAATATGCCACGAATTAATCAAAGACACTGCTATTGTAAGATAAAACCTAATTTTATAATATAAAACATAATATTGTCAACAAAAACTAATGTTATAAAGCACTAATATTGAAGTCCTAAGAGCTTTTATAATATTATCATCATATCAAAACCTGGAGCCATCATTGTTCTGGGAGTCATCCCTTTGTAGTGTAAGATAAAACCTAATATTATAATATAAAACTTAATATTATAAACAAAAACTAATATTATAAAACGCTAATATTTGAAGCCATAATTACTAGCTTTTATATTACCATTAGATCAAAGCCTAGAGCCATCACTCTGATCCATAGTTGTTCTGGTAGCCATCCCGTGGAGCCGTCATTGTTCAAATAATAGCAACCTTGGAGCCATTGTTGGTAGCCATCCATATTTGAGAAAACACATTCAAAGGGTCAAGGCCTGGAAAATTAATTCTTCGAGCATATTAATTCCTCTGGTGTCGATGTTGGTTACAATTGCTGTTGGCATTATGGCTCAGGTTTGAAGCTATGGCACAGGTGTTGTCCTTGATGGCAACCTTCTTTGGTATCAGATCTCAGTTCAGGCACTCAGAAAGTAGAAAAAGACATATACGCAGGTTCATC
Source organism: Pinus taeda (assembly GCA_000404065.3). NCBI lineage: Eukaryota > Viridiplantae > Streptophyta > Pinopsida > Pinales > Pinaceae > Pinus > Pinus taeda. Next base: position 20,695 of record APFE030179941.1, read on the forward strand.
TAGACGAAGGCGCGTATACACGCGGGTTATACATTACAAAAGCGCGTATATGTTGGGGATCATTCTTTTGGTCCATGGCAGTTAGGTCTTGGAACTTGAACCTATGTTTTGGACCATGGCGTCTCGTCAGATGTGTTGACCCCTAGTTTTGGGTTCATGGTATTGAAATGTTATGGTTTTGGACCATGGTATTGAGGAAGGCCTAAGACTATAAAAGAGGAAGGAGATCTTGTGACAATTCACCATCTGAATTATTATTGAAGATCTGATATGGTGCTAGAGCTGGTGGTGATGCAGATCTGGATCTGAAGGAAGAGGAACCTTAGCGCAAAAGGAAGGATAAGTTCTATTCATGGGTCTTAATCTTTAAGCTTGAATGACAGTATCTTTGTATGATTTTGATATGCTAGATGTGGCGCTTGTCTGATCTATAAGTCTGATAATCTGGGTTGATTAGTGATTGAATATTTGGAGGAGTGTGTTGTCCTTTATAGATCTGTACACAGGTTCAGTGAAGCGAAGGCGCGTATACACGCAGTTTAGGTGAAGTCAAGGCGCGTATACACAGGTTGTTCCATACGCAGATTAGTATGCACGCAAGTTTCATACTGTTGAAATTGCGTATATGCTTTAAGTTGTGATCTAGCTGTTTCTGCTTATTGCTGCTGTGTTCTGGGTTCTGTTGTGTGGTTTCTGGTACTGTGTTTGGGTACAGCTAGCAGAGGAGTATCTACTTGATTTCAGATCTAGTTGGTGAAAAGGAGTTTGGTTGATGGAGAATTTCTTGATGATTGTTTGCTTTTCATGGAGCGAGTCTGAAAATTGATGAAACGTGGTCCCTGGAAGAAAGAGAAGGTTGTAGCCTTCTGTAGGCCAGCACCTACGTACTAGTATCTTGGCTAGTACAAGAGCTAAG
>APFE030179941.1:46735-58168 GCA_000404065.3 Pinus taeda
TAATTTGTTACCTTGGTCCTAGGGTCAATTATAGCCGTTTTATAGCCGTTAGAGTCTCTGCTCTGTCTATTTAACTTGCTATGCCAGATGTGTCTTCAACTTGTCCTGACGATGAACCACACTAGTTGGTTCGAAACGCGTCGACAAAGGTCTTTCTCATGTGATTTACGCCGAAGCTCTTCTTACAACAATGATGGATCACAGAAGCCTCAATTCTACAGAAGTTTTATTTATTTACCATAATTCTTGTTTATCTGTATTTTTATTTATCTACCATACTTTTTTCTCGTAAACCTCTTTATATTTTAAATTTATATTGTGTTCATATAATAATAATTAGATTGATTTTTAAATAGGGCCGACATTAAATTTAAAATGTTAAATGTTAAATGTTAAACATTACATTAACACGTTTACATTTACGGTTTTTATGTGAGATCTTTCCCCATAATAGTAAGAGGGCTTGATGTACTTATGATGATAGTCATGTTTATTTTAGAATAAGACTTTAATATTTTAATTTAGTTATCTATACTTATAAAGTGACTGATTTATTTTAATTTCCACAAATATTGTAAAATAACTATAAAATAAAAATTAAACTTATGTCAAAAAAATTGTGCTCTTTTTATTCTTTTAATTAAATTAATTAATAAAAAAACATATAAAATTATTGTTCTTTAAACCTATCGTATGAGTAAACACGATAGTAGCTCCTAATATTTATGTACATATTTATAAAAAAGCTGCTATTATAGCATAAATCCCCGCAACAATAAGATGGAAGGAAGGAATAGAGACCGAGGTATTGAGCGGGAGAGGAGAAGAGAGGTGATGGAAGTTGCGGTATTGACTGCTGGTATTGCAGTGATAAACGCGGAAATTGGGTAAAAACGCGGAAACTGCCGTAAAGAGAGGGAGATAAAAAGATAAAGAGACTCGACCTACTGATTCCTAGGCATCTTGGGTTGGTGGTGAGTGACAAGTCAACAGAAATGGCGTGACAGAGTGGGAAAATAAGATTTAAAAAAAAAATGGCCATCAGACTATCATGACACATCGTTTACATTTTCATGTTTGGGTTATAAATAATGTCATAGTTTAAATGTTTTTATTAATTTTAAATTTATTATTGGTATTTGATATTTTTATATATAATTATGGCACATTGTTTACATTTTTATGTTTAAATTATGAATAATGTCATAGTTTAAATGTTTTTATCAATTTTAAATTTATTATTGGTATTTGATTATTTTTTAATGTCATTATGATGATAACATTTAAAATAAGATTTTAAATTTTTCATTTAATTATCAATAATTATTAAGTGAGTGTTATAGTTTTAACTTCCACAAATATTTTGAAATAGTCATAAAACAAAGATTGCAATTTATCTCAAAAGTAGTTATATTCTATTTACTCTTTTAATTAAAATGATTAATAAAAAAAGGCATATTAACATGTTTCATATCAATCTCAGCTATGGCTTTTTGGACAATGTGATATTAGTGAGCTATGGTATTCGCCCATAGTATTGTAATAAACTCAATTTACAAGTTAAGATTCTCCATAATAAAGTGGAAGACAATATCCATAGTTAAGAATTTTGTTATTTATTTTTTAAATGTATATATGTTTAATTCATATATCAATTTTTTTTATAATTAATGGTAATAATTTTAAATAAAATTATAATTTAGTTTATTTTTTATGATTTTTTTTTTTTTATTTTGGAAATTTGAAATAAATGTACGTAAGCTTCCGGTCTTTTCGTGAATTGGAAAAATTAGGGAAAGATGCGCGTAAGATGGGACACTAAAACATTTTATAATAACCATCTTTATCTAATAAAACCATCCGTTTAACATCATAATGGATGGATAAGCATAAGTGGTGATGTGTCTTTATTGGTCAGTTCAAAACAAAATGCTTTTAATTTTTATTTTATTTTACTCTTATAATAACTTGCTATGTTGGAATTTTTAAATAAATAAATATTAATGTGTTAATTAATTTATTTTAGATAGTTTGAGACAATAATATTAGTTGAAAGAGGTAAGCTTGGATATTTAAATGAAGTTGTTTAATGTTATATATTTCAGAATTTAGGTTTAGATTATCTATTTAGTTTATAATAGTATAGTTTAATGAGGTGTTATTTTTCTCAGAAAAATAATGGACATTTCAATATGATTTTCATTATAAGTTTGATTCAAATTTTTGGAAATTTAGGTTACAGTGGTTTCAAGATTTTGAGTATCCAACTATTTTTGGTGGTGTTGAATCCGTTTCCACCATCAAAAACAAAATTCAAGCACTCCTCATGTCAATTTTTTTGAAAAAAAAAATGACCACACTACCATGACGCATCATTTACAATCTCATGCTTGAGTTATGGATAATGTCATTGTTTTAAATATTTTTTTTCAATTTCAAATTCATTATTTGTATTTCGTTACTTTTTTATGTAATTATGGTGATATCATCCAAAATAAGACTTGAAGATTTTAATTTTATTGTCAATAATTATTAAGTGAATGATATGGTTTTAACTTCCACAATATTTTAAAATAGTCACAAAATAAAGATTGAGATTTATCTCAAACTCTTTTAATTAAAATGATTAATAAAAAGATGTCATATTAACATGTGTCATATCAACATAAGTTATGATTTTTTAGGCAATGTGGTATTAGTGAGTCATGGTATTGGCCCATAGAATTGTACCAAAATCAATTTGCAAGTTAAGAACCTCCATGATAAAGTGGGGAAGAATTTCTATGATAAAGTGAGGAATGAGTAAGTTAGAAGAAAGTAGAAAGATAAATGTGTGTACGCTTTCGTTCTTTTTGTGAGTTGGAAAAATTAGGGAAAGATGAATGGGTGTCGGACACTGAAACATTTTATAACATCTCAGTTCTATCTTTGATTATTCATAGCAATGATTCAACTTCCCAATGATTTCCTCAAGTGACTGAGGCTCATCATACTCAACCTGATCTCTAAATGCTAATGGAAAACCACTAATAAATCTCTGAACTTTAGCCTTCTCATGAGTAAGATATGGTACATGCCTCAATAGTTCCAGAAACATGGTCGTGTACTCTTCCTTTGTCATTAACCCCATCCTTAGCTCATAGAATTCTTTTTCCTTACTGTCATAGTACCTTTCTGACAAGTGCTTCTTCCTGAAAAGCCTCTTGAAATCCCTCTAGCTAGAGTCATCTGTCCTGATGTCTCTAACCCGCTTAACATCTTCCCACCAGATGTCTGCTTTACCTTTCAAGCTGAGAATAGCTATTATGGCCTTCATGTCGTCTATGTACTCATGCAACTCAAAGGATTTGTTCATTCCAAGTATCCAAACCTCTGCTTGTTCCGGCTTCTTCACATCTCCATCAAAAGTAGGTGGTTTTGCTTTCTTGAATTCATCCAGAAAGTATTCCCTATTATTCCTTCTATAAGGATGATAGCAATGATGACCATGATGTCTATTAGAACCATAAATAGAACAATACATGTACTCATCACCCTTCCTATCGAGAGTGTCCAAAGCATGCCACATCTCACTGTGTTAGATCTATCTGACCTCTGTCTACTAGGAGATCTACTGCCATATGCCCCATTAGTTCCAGTTCATGGCTGATCTGAAGCGGCCCTTGTCGCTGCAAGTCTAATAAAATATGAAGAAGTATTTCATTAACCTTTACTTGCTTCTCTTATGCCTATATGATTCAGTCATTATCTTCCTTGCAACTTCTTATCTCTTCTTTAAGCTTCTTAGTGTAACTGCGAAATCAGAAGGATTCCCAACACCATACTGCTCTTCAGATTCATAGGGAGAGTCTTTGTAGTCAACCATCTTGCTATCCATTTGGTATTTCTTCCAACAAGGCATAATATGTCAGATCAACCAAATCAGAATAAACCAACGTACCTTAATAGAGCTCGGGGAGACTACCTCATCTGCAAGATAACCAAATCCGCATGATGCATGTATAACATAATCATAACATCATATAGACATACACAAATGAATGTATCAACACATAAACATCACTCTAGCTAGGGTCTAGTCATCAATGCAAGGCCATATCAATAATGCATACTATGACCTCATGCATGACAATGACCATTACTCCATTGTACACATTTCCATATCCAACTATCAACATGCATAAGCAATCATAGATCAACTACACCTATGCATAAATGCATGCAGTCAAGCATAAGCAACCAATTCTTGTAATCAACCTACAAGGCTAATACATATAATCAAAATATTTAAGAATGTAACCTAACATACAAGGATGTAAGTAGGTGACATAAAATCAACATATAAGCGACATATAATCCATATATAGTCATTCACATACTTATGAAAACACATTTCACAATATCAATATCAAATTCTCCATGATAACCATACTACAACCATAATCAATCATCAAGAAAATGCAACAAGCACATGTTATGCAAGTGTAAGAGACACACATGAAAATAACATGCATGCATGATCAATACACTTCCCATCTAGTCCGAGAGTTGAACCATGCTCTGATGTCACTCTATAACACCCTCCTCCAACATCTACCCACGTAACTAGCTAACCGAGGATAAACATGTGAAAGAGGCTATTATGATGGGATTCAACTTCCTATGTGACCTTAAGCAAGTGGAATAGATGGAATCATAACACATAGACCTCCAACATGAGCCTCGAGACCCACAGTAACCAAACAAGCACCTTAGACAACTTGCTCCTGGGACCTATTGAGGTTTTGACCAACTTAGGCCAGACTAACACTCCCTAGACACAACCCAGGAGAGTTATAATTCTCTCCAACCCTTAGCCAAATGTGTTAGTCTCTAGGGTAATTCTCGGTTTGGCCAACAATTTTGGGATTTGAGCCACCTTTTCAAGACCAGAGCCCAAAACACTACCCAGAATGGAATGATAACTTAAAATTGGTAAAAGTATAGGTAAACAATGATGCCAAAGCAATAATCTAAACAAGACCATATCCAGACCCCTACTAGCCATGACAAGCATTTCATCAAACATATCATCAACATGTAACTAGAGGCATAAACAACATAATTAAGTGTAGGGATCTCATACTTATATAATAATCGTCATGAACCATTGTTTCCTCATGTCATTCATTGCCTTATCATTTATTAGGACATCGATACATTATCCATTCATAAAAAACTAAAAATAAGATGAGTCATACATAGTTGCTGCCACAATATATACATATAACCAGTTGTTTTAGCAGCTACAACCACCCTCCAATTTTTTTCATTAGCTTCATTTTGAAGCCTCCCTACCAAAATCCTAAGCAGCTGGTCTTGCACTCCCTAGGTACTTGTGTTTTCAATTGAGTTTATTTTTGGATTTACAGCTTCTGTTTTCTAACTTGTCTTGTTTCCTGACCACAAGTTGACCTCCTGTGACTTAGTATTAACCTGGTTCTTGTGATGTCTTGGAAAACTATGTAGTCCTAAAGGGCAGCCTCCTCCACTATCAGTAATTGCATAGAGTAGCCCAGCAATGGGCTTTATCTTAGGAATTTTTTAAACCTAGCTGACAGCCTCTCTTCAACCTAGAAACTATGTACAGCATGCGAGGCAGCCAGATCCACTCAACCTAGGAATTGTGTAGAATCATTCTTTAGCTGTTGTCCACTACATGTGTTAGTAGGTTACTCGGTTCCCTTGAGAACCCACAATTCTTCCTTGCATGCATGAAAACCTTTCTCGAAAAAGAAAAAACAAAAAATCAAAACGCATCCCTATAAAATAACGATCTATTTTTAACAAGCGGGATTTACACTCAAGTTGATTTTAGAAACTTCTTGCCAAGTGTCACTTTTTCCTAGATTTGTGGCATGCACATCATAAACTCTAAATCTATCAAATTTATTTAAACGACACCTCAGAGCTCATTCTATACATTTGATCTTGGAGCTTTCGCATTCCCAAGGCATCTAGGAACCTTCGACACATCTTTTCCGGGTAAGTTTTTCTTTTTAAGTCTTTTGCTCCTTTTTCTATCATTTTTCTTTTCTTGCCTTGTTTGAGTGTTGTTTTGCATGTTTTACTGAACGAATGATGGTGTTTTAGCTTATTTTAACTTGTAGAAGTGTTGTTTCAAGTTTTTCATTGCATTTCCTTATGTCACATGCATGACCCTATTTCTGCACTAACGATCGACGTTGCGAAGACTCTCTTCATGAGTTCTGTTGTTCTTCCATTTGATCGATTCCTAAACTTGGTTTATTTCATGCATTTCCATTCAATCATATATGTACCATATTTTCCCATAATTCATATCTACTCATTTTCAAGTCGTCCTTGGGCAAATATGGATTTCCTTGGCTCAGATCTCGCTTTGTCTGGCATGCACTATGCATTCCTGGACCTCAAGGTTCTACCTTGGCTCCAAGAATTGCATAGAAGCTTCCTGTCACTGGCCTCCAGTTGGGCTATGTGCAGTTCTGGGAGACAGTGCCGAGTCTTTCCCACTCAAACTACACAATGCGTAGTTCCAGCCGACAACATAGGCAGACTTAACTATGTATTGCATAATTCGAGTCCACAATCAACCTCACTGGATTGTGCTTTGCACATGTCCATTCAACAAACATGTCACTGGAAGCTGGGACTATGCAATGCATAGTTCCAGTTGATTGTCCCCAACCTCTAAGAGTCATTACTGTGAAATCTTTCCCAACAGTCACCCAAATTGTTGCATGATCGATGCTTGAAGTGCTATGTGTTTTTAAACTGACACTTTCTTGCCATGAATGTTCTCTATTTCTCCAGTTACATCAGTTGTTGAGAAGTCTCTCAGCAGTACAAGCATCATGGTTTTCAAGAGAGCTGGAATAAAGGACATTGTAGAGAGTAGCACTGGAGATGCAGTTGAACAACTGCCTATGAATTTTCCTATCTATGTAGACACACAATTGTTCATAGAAAAGGGCATGAAGATCACATGGAAAGAAATAAAGGGCATATTTGTAGGCAATTTCAAGGAATATCTGGAAGATCGACAAGTCTATTTCAACATTAACAAGTCAGGCTTGTACAAGATTGCATGCAGGTACCCTGCCTTCCCATGCATGAATGTCATTGATTGGGTTGTCTCACATATTGATCTCGAGACAATGACATTGAGCAATACCAGTGGAACATAGCTTGACACCTTCAGGATGGAAGACTACCATCAGATATATAACTTGTCGCAGTGGGTGAATCACATGGATGCACTGTTCTTCGCTCCCAACAATAATGTGAATACTAGAGATATCATTAAGCATTGGGTAAAGGCTTACCAAATCTTGGTCATCTTCACATGTTGTATCTATGGTCGAGATATCAGAGATACCTTTCTATGGAGTTGGGTGATTATGTTAGATCAGTTGGAAAATGAAGGAAGGCCCTTCAATTGGTCAGACATGTTGCCTCTTCAGCTGAATCTTCATGTGTCTATTGAGTGGAGTCTACCTAAGGATGGACAAGAAAGATTATTTATGTCCACATACCTACTTGATGAAATTTGTGCCCAACAACAGTTCCTTGGCATGGGTTGGACATGGACATCGTCAGAGGATGTTGTGAACATTTATTGCAATTTTCTATCTGCGAAATTATTACCAAAGAGATTCAGCTTGTGAAATAAGGAGAGGTTGCCCAGAGATGCAGAAATGGCACCTTCCAATCTGTCATCATCGATTCCGGGAAGTATTATGGCGACAACTCTTTTGGTGTGTTTCCTACAGGTAATACCATACCAAGAGCACACCTCCTCTGAATTCTCTGTTGTCCAGTTGGAGAGCTTTCCAGATGGATCTGATTTGATGTGTCTTTTAAAAGAAAGAAGAGCTTCAACATCCCTCTTCTCATGATGGTCCATTGATGATTGGAATTTGTCACTTTTCTCATCCATCACAGCACGTCCATTAAAAGCAAATTCATCAGAAGAAGCAGAATCGGTTCGATCATTACTCAATCTGCCCATCATAATTTGGAAGGAGACATGGGGAGCACGAGAGTGTACTTTTGAGAGCGAATAATTAACAACTGTTGTACTTACAGTTAGAGTGACCACCATGAATAGGAAGCGCGGTAGCATCACAATAACAATGCCTTTAGGATCCATTTCTCCATCTCATAAACTCAAAATTCCATGCAAAGTTGAGTGAGTTATGTTGCTAGATATATGTACATATTTATAAGGAGAGAGACTGTCATAGCTACATGAAGCCCCGCAACAATAACACGAAAGGAAGGGATAGATAAATCACCATATTGAGCGGGAGAGGAGAGGAGAGGGGTGAAGGAAGAAGTTGTGGTATTGACTGCTCGTCTTGCAGCGATAAACGCGGAAATTGGCGTATAGAGCGGGAGATAGAAAGACCTATTGACTCCTAGGGTCTTGGGTCAGCCCGTAAAAACGTGGAAACTGTTGTATTGACTTGACCTATTGACTTTTAGGTGGGTGGTGAGAGTGGGAAAAGACAATGGCGTGTGGTTAAAGATTTGACTGAAACAATGAGAGATGTCATTCGAGAAAATGTGATGAGTAAGTTCAAAGAAAGTGGATAGATAAATGTGCATAAGCTTCCGGTCTTTTCGTGAGTTGGAAAAATTAGGGAAAGATGCGCATAAGCTTCCACTCTTTTAGTGTGGGACACTAAAACATTTTATAATAAAAATCTTTTTATAAAATTACAGAAAGATGAATGGGTGTGGGACACTATAACATTTTATAACATCTTTAATTTTATAACAATAAAACCATCGGTTTAATATGATAAATGGATGGATGAGCATGTATATATATCTCCTCACCTTTCCCCAAAAAATTATAAGAATAAGTGGTGATATGTCTGTTGACACCTAATCCGAAACGGATGGGTGAACTGGACAGTCATCCAGAAGATGAACTGATCCGCCATATTTATGTATATAAATATATGTTAGCTAATGAATAAAATCAATCAGTTTTCTCTCGCTCATTCATTCTGGAGTTACCCTGGCCTGACATGGTATCAGAGCACAAGTCCCAGAAATAGTTGTAACTCCTACCTGAGAGCTGCTCAGTCTCTGACATCCCTGAAATAGCTGAAGACTGCCGCTGCCTGAAGACTGCCACTGTCTGCAAACGCCTGGAATTTCAATGCATTGAAACACCTGAAATTGGTAACCGTTTCATGTTTAATTTTGGTCCGCTGCCTGTATTTTTTTTGTCCGCTGCCTGGAACGCTGCCTGTTGAAACATCTGGAATGCTGCCTGTTGAAACCATTTGGTCCGCTGCCCATTGAAACGCCTGAAATTGAGATTGTCGCGGCTACTTGAATTGATGTCGTGGCCTCACATTATTTGGATGCCGTGGAGTTACTGCTGCGTGGAGTTCGAATGTTTGTTTGCTCGCTGGGGATGATCTCTTTTCTGTATTTTCTTGATTTTACAGCTAATCCCGTTCCGGTTTTTGGAATTAAATCGCCCTCTAAGATTGTACGAGACAATGTTTTAGATATTGCTCACGGGATTGAATCCACCGGGCTCCAACATGTCATCTTACCAAACCTAGTGCAAATGCTATGAAGAACGTTCTGGCACTCTAGAGAAATCGTGTTTATCAATGCTTGTATGCTGTAAAAAGTTTTATATCTGTCATTGCTTTCTTTCGGTGCATCGCAGTTGTTATTCCTTGCCGTGTGAATTAAGCTGAACAGGGTTAGTCTTTAACGAACATTGGCAATGGCCGTCCATGTCACAAGTCAATCATCATTTAAAGGGTATGTGAGCGGATGTTGCACGGGACTAAGGTATTTTTAGATGAGCCGAGTATGGTGGAATGAGTTTTTTCTTGAAGCTTTTTCATGAAAGATATCCAGGCAACCTAGACTATTTACTGCATGAAATAAATGGTTTGTTTAATTGCTCCGGTGGGATAAATTTTTATGGAGTGTATCTTATAATAGTGGATGCCAAGCATTGAATGTCGAATTGTGGCTAGCCCAGTGATGCCTTAACAGAATTTTGAAGTGTAGCCTTAACAGAATTTTGAAGTGTAGCCTGATATATAAATGGTGATTTAAAGCAGAGACAAATATGGTGATAACAAAATTTTGAATATGGCCTGATTTTGAATATGGAATGATTTTGCATATATATATGGTGATATAAAGCAGATTTTTAAATGATTTTTTCTCCATATCAAAATCATTTTTAAAACAGAGATATACATAGTAATTCTCCATATCAAAATCATTTTTTTTTAAAGCAGCGGAAGTTTTTAAGAGTATTTTTTTTCCATCAGAAGTATTTATCAGCAAAAGTTTTGTATATCAGCAGAAGTAACCTTTACAGAATGCATTCAATCATCTCTATGATAGGAATAGTTCTCACTGGCAAGGAGAACTATCCTGACTGGTCCCGGATGGTACAACACACCCTCATTTTCAATGAGCTGTAGAAAGGAGTGTGTGTCGGTGAAGGAGACAGTGACCCTAAAAAGCCTACATCAGACAAAGAGCTTGCCATCTGGGAAAACAAGAACAACAAAGCGTATGCATTAATAGCAGTGTCTGTAAATAAGGAGGTGAGTCGTCACCTTACAACATGTTCAACTGCCTTTGAAGCTTTACAAAAGCTGAAAGAGCTCTATGACTCACATTCTGCACTTGAAGTCGTCCAACTTATGATTAAACTCTTCACTCTTGAACTGCAAAATAATGACCCTCTTGCTCTTGCATCTGAAATAAAATCTATAGTGCATGATATCAAATCCACTAAAGTTGAGCTAGATATATCTCTTATTGCTTTTCTCAAGGCACTGTATCCTACATACTCCAATTATCTTGAGTCTTTGCAAGCAAATGGAAATCTCAAGGATATAACCTTTGACTCTCTTGTGAAAAAGTTTGCTGAAAGGGAAAAAGCCTTTGGAAAGAAGACAGTCCCTGAATCCTCTGAAGAGACTGTATGCATGGCTAATAAAGAAAAATATCCTGCTCAAGATTCTACAAGAGGAAGAGGTGGACGAAGAGGAAGAGGAAGATACTTCAGAGGCAGGGGGGGCAGATTTACATTGTATTCGCTGCAAAAGAAATGGATCACATGATGCCTCTACATGCAAGCTACCATGGGACAAAATTGAACAGAGAAGAAACCAATAGAAAGGTAAAAATGATGATACAGACATAGGTAAAGCACCTGAATCCGCTCACTATATTGAGGCACAATGTAACATTGGAGTAAATGAAGATTTGTTTAACACTTCACTTGCTTCCTGGAAAAATGATTGGCTGTTTGATTCAGGAGCAACCTGTCATATGACTCATAGAAAAGACTTTTTTGAAGATTTCACTGACAATGTTGATGGAGTAGTTTACTTTGCAGATCAGTCAAAA
>APFE030179942.1:6908-20834 GCA_000404065.3 Pinus taeda
GGTGTACAATCTTCCTAGGGTATACATCTGGTTGAAACCTTTGAATACAGAAGATAATCAGGCTCCACACCCAACAGTGGATATTCATTTGGTTTATAATGGCTAAAGGAAATTGGCAAAGGATTTGGAAAGACATGAGGCATTAATTGGTATTTTATTTATGAAAATAATGTAAATTAGGAGAAAATTAAGGTGAAATGTCACAGATTTCATGTGAGGAGGAAAATGAATGAAAATAATGGAAAATTGAAGAAAATAGAGGCCTCATTAATAAAAAGGCTTTTGAGGATCAGTTGGTACCTTTTTTTAGTTTACCTTTTGTCATATCAGTTTTGGAACTCTCTCTTTATTCTCTCTCTCTCTCACGCTTGGACACTTAGAGCATTCTTGAAGCACTCTAACATTGGATGAAGGGAAGTAAAGGAATGAAAAAGAAGGCAAAGGGAAGCAAAGAACAAGCAAGGGAGATCAGGATCAAGCAACTACAATGGGATTACTTGTAGGTATCAATTTTCATGTGTGATTTCCTTGCTAGATTTGGCATGCATGGTACATGAATGTGAGTATTTGGTTCTCTTGTTGTCATTGGCATGGGTTTTGCCAGGTGTAACTGTGGTTTTCATCCTTCCCTTGCCATTTCTGGATAATCATGGTGTGATGGGCTTTATTTTATTTGGTTAAGATGGATTGCTGGATGGTTTTGAAATTGAGTGAGGTGATCTTTGAAGAAGAACACTAGACCTAGGAGTCCCTCGACTGAAGAAGTTGGGATTGCGGTAAAGCCAATTTTTGTACCTCGGTGGGCCTAGGAATCCTCGACCGGTGAACGAAGGAATATATGGTAAAGCCTAGAGGTGTGTGCCCTTGACTAGGCCTAAGAATCCTCGACCAGTGAATGGTAGGATATATAGTAAATCCTAGAGGGTGGAGTCTCGATTATGCCTAGGAATCCTCGACCAGTGAATGGTGAGATATATGGTAAAGCATAGAGACTAGGAGGCAGAAAAATTCCTCATGGTGTAGGTGGAGAAATACAGTGGCATCCATGCTTTTCTAAGGCCTAGTGATCTGGTGGGGATCATAGTAAAGCTTGAGGAAACTTGGATTGGTTTTGTTGTGAGTCCCACATTCATGGCTAGAATATGGCATGGGGGTCATTGATTGAAAGAAATATTTGGTTCAACCAATATATGGTTGGGTGGTTCATGGAAGTCTTGTACCTGATTGGCTTATGAATTCATTAATAAGAGCTCTTTCTCCTTGGTATTTCATGTGTAAATATACTAGTTCATATGTGATTCTTATGGATGTTATATCCTTTTTATTTCTATTGGTTATATGTTGGTTATGAGTATGTTTTATGACAAACTTTATGTATGGCTCTCATCATGCTTTGATTTGAAAATGAATATAAAATTAATATATGACCTAATAGATGACAATACAACTATTGTGATAGAGAATAATGCCTCTTTCTGAATATTAGATAAGTATGAGACCCTATGCTCAGATCTATTGTTATGACCTATAGATTACATATTTGTGACATGTTTGACGAAATGCTTGTCATGGATAGTAGGGGTCAGATCAAGTAATTGTATGAATGATTGCATTAGTAGCCTTATTCTATTTTTATTTATCATTTCTGAAAGTTTCATGAAGTTCTGGGAAGTGGCCTGCTTCCTGGCCCTGAAAATGTGGCACAAAATCTTGGTTCACTGGCTCAGAACTTGCTGAAAAAATCTGCAGATGCTCACATGCCTTGCTATGGGAGCACTGGAAGGCCTCAGTTACATGCATGGATTTTTATGGGAGTGGCTTAGGGTCCATATCAGTGAAATGCCAAGTTGTCTCATGGGTTGGTCACCTAGAAATGGTCATTGGCTGCTGAAGGTTTTGTAGCATGTGTGGAAGGTCAGAATGGTTTTTTTTTTTATCGATTCCACTTCCTTAACTATACATGGGGATTTGAATCACATCATAGTAGCCTCCTGTCACATGTTTACCCTAGCTAACTAGTTAACTTGGATAAATGTGGGAGGAGGGTGTTACAGATAAAAAGGATTTTAAGGAACAATTTAGCTTTTTGACAGTTTTGGATGGGAGCTCTTGTTCATTCTCTCATTCTCTCATACTCTTGCACACTTAGAGAATTCTTGGAGAACTCTATTATTCAATTGGATTGGATAAATAAGGCATGGGAAAATAGGAAAGTGTAAGGGAACAATTGGATCAGTAGCGACAACTGGATTTCTTTGTAGGTAACAGGTTGCATGTATGATCTCCTTGTTGATTTTTGGATGCATGGTATATGCATGTCATTATCTGGTAATGTGATGTCATTGGCAAGGAGGATTTCAAGGATTGATAGTTTTTTGAGCCATTCCTTTCCATTTCCTGGATAGCCATGGTGTTGTGGGTGTTTCCACTTGATTATTTTCTTATTGGTGCTCATGTTCCTTATGGATTTGTTTTGGAACAAATGCTCTGGAAGCCCTGGAACAACTTGGGTTGAGTTACAAGTCCCGAAGCCTAGGTTGGGAAAAATTATATGGAGCCCTTATTGGGTTGAGTTACTAGTCCCTAGAGTCGAGTTGGACAAACGATCTAGAGCCCTACAAGGTTGTGGATTGAGTTACTAGTTCTTGGAGCTTTGGAAACTTAGGTAGAAACCGATTTGGTTAATGTTAGTAATTTCCAACCGTGGAGGTGGAATCACTATGGTTGAGGGTTGAGGTGGCTTGGAATCTAGAAGCCCTAGTTGGTTTTGTATTAGTTTATTCCATGAGACCCCACATTCATGCTTAAAATATGATATGAGTGTGATTTGCTGAAAGAAATATTTGGTTCGACCCAATCTATGGTTAGGGGGTGCATGGAAGTCCTTGGCCTGGTTGGTATTTTCACCTATTAATAAGAGATATTATTCTATTATGATTCATGTATACTTTTAGTGATTATATTGGTGATATTATGCTCGAGTTTCCTCTTGAAAATGCAGTAATAAAAATTCGTTTTGACTTTGTCTTGGTCAAACTAGATTAAAAATTGAATTTCTATTTCAACAGAATACTTGGAGGTAGTTAACTGAGGTGACATGGCTCTTGTCACTCATTTAACTCAACAAATTCGAGTTGGGGAAGCTTGAGTTCAGTTCTACATGATCAATTGCTAATTTGTAGCAATATATTTTGATTAATTTGAGTTATTATCAGTTTAACTAGTTCTAATTCTCAAAGGAACTAGTGGAGGTCAAGTTGTGGAAGTGAAACTTCAACCACACTCAATGATCAACTAGTTAATCGACCAATCAACCCAAAATAACTGTTACATGTAGAGAATTTGAGTTACCTAGTTGAGATGGAAATTCCAAGGAATTGTGCTATCAGTTGTAGCATATTCCCATGTGTATAGGTGGTGCATGCAGTCAGTGATTGATCTAAGGCTATTGTGCAATTTCTTGATGTAAAATTCCTAAAAAATAGGGGCATCCCAAGGGAACAATGCAAGTAAATAAGAGCTTGGTAATTCTTGAAATTGGTTAAGTGTTGGGCCAAGTTTAGTCAGTCAGACTGAGGGATAGACTATACACTTGCAGGGTGTGCTCAGGCTTGAGAAAGCATTGTATTTCTTCTCTCTTCTCTGATTAATGCAATATATATAGTAAAGGGGTTTTGAGCAGTTTCTTTCCCATAGATAAATCTTTGTGCATGTGTGTTGTTTCCTCTTGAATGTCTATGATTCTTTTTTTAGATGGTGAATTAACTTCTGTATATCAGTAGAGTATCTTCAAGTCTTGTGATTTAGTAAATTTCATGAGAAGTATTAAATATACACATTAATTTCTAAATGGTATCATAGTTGGAATCACTGTAAAGCAAAGATTTCGAAGTTGTCATTGCAGGAGGTTCAAGGTTGCATATTAGGTTGAAAAATTTCTTCAGGACTGAGAATATGGATTTCAATGGACTAAGGCTCAAGTATACCCTTGAGGGAAGTTCAAATTATGTTGCATGGAAGGACCACATGGAGGCAATAATGGAGGATAATGGGTTGAAGGAATTAATTGATAATGATATTCTGAAACTAACAACAACTCATGCTCAAAATCTAGAAGATTGGAAAAAGTGTGTTTCCAAGGCAAGGAGGATCATATTGGAGGGAGTACAAGACTATATTTTCTCCAATATCCATGGGAAAGAGACTCCGTATGCAATGTGGCAAATGTTGAAAATTGTTTTCCAGAATAGTGGTGACATATGAAATTGGCACTTAAGGAAAAGCTTCAAAATATCAAGATGCAGAGGAATGAAACCATTCCACAGAACCTGAGAAGGTTCACACAATGTCTGATGAAATCGGTAAACTTGGTGTTATTATAAAAAGGGATGATTTGGTGAGCCTAGCCCTTTTAGGCCTTCCTAAGAGCTAGCAAAACTACCAAGATTTGGTAAACGGGTGGGAGAAGCTACCAAATTGGGAATGCCTTTGGTCAGATTTAGGACAGGAGGAGATAAGGTGGAACACCAGAGACAGGACCTCATCCAAGGGTGAGGACGAGGTGAACTGTGCCTTGGATTGAAAGGAAAATAAAGGGAAAGGGAAGAAATCCCAATCCAAAGCAAAATCTAGTCAAGGGGGCAAGAAGAAACACTTGTCCAAAATCAAGCGCTTTCAATGTCATGAATTCAGAAACTATGCATTGAAGTGCCCACACAAGAAGGAAATAAATAAGACCACATGAGTAGCATCAAGTGGAGCCTTGGCCTCACAGTTTGATCTTGATTTTACTCTCATTGCATTCATGGAAAGCATAGTTATGGGTTGTGTGTGGTATCTCGATAGTGGTGCCTCTTTCCACATGACGGGGAACAAAGATTTTTTCAGTGACTTGGAGGAGAAGGATCTGTATATGCACATAGAGATGGGAGATGATGGAAGGTATAAAATAGCCAAAATTGTACATTTTCTTTTCAAAGGGAGTCTGGCTCCCCTCTCAGTCTCAAGGATGTGATGTTTGTACCAGGTCTAAAAAAGAATCTAGTCTCCATAGCTGTGTTGGAAGACCGTGGCTACGATGTGATATTTAGAAAAGGGAAGGCTTTTCTAAGAAATATCACCATAGGACAAGTGAAGCATATCAAGGTTTGAGTGAAGAACCTCTACAAATTACATGTGGAAGATTGTGTAGCATTGAGCACAAAGGTAGAGAAGGTGCAAAGCCAAGATGTCAATGAACTATGGCATATAAGACTTGGCCATCTGCATCATGGTGCTTTGAAGATCATGCGACAGATTTCTACAGGCCTCCCCAAAGGATTACTAGAGCAGTGAGATACATGCAAAGGGCGTGCACTGGAGAAGTACAAAAAATCCATCTTCAATGATCGGGACAACAAGGCAGATGCAGTCCTTGAAAGGATCCATTATTATGTCTGTGGACCTTTCTTGACAACCTCCACTTCCAAGAATAGGTATTATGTTATATTTGTAGATTATTTCTCATGGAAGTGCTGGATTTACATCATGCAAGAGAAAGACCAGTCATTCTCCAAATTTGTTGAATTTAAAGCATTTGTTGAGAAAGAAACTGGAAAGAAGGTGAAGGCACTCAGGAGAAATAATGGAGGTGATTACGTGTAAAATGAGTTTAAAAATTTCTATGCGAGAAGGCATTCAACGGGAGTTGACAACACCCCATAACCCACAACAAAATGGGGTGGCTGGGAGGAAGAATAGAAGTATTGTGGTAGCAGAAAGGGTGATTTTGCATGAACAAGGCCTACCAATACACTTTTGGGCTGAATCATGCAACATAACAGTCTATTTGCAAAACATGAGTACTCACAAGATGCTTGGTATGAGTACACCAAAGCAACCTTTTTCAGGGAAGAAACTAGATGTGTCACACTTCATGATCTTTGGATCATCATTTTACTATCATGTTTCCAAGGAAGCAAGGAAAAATCTAGAGCTTAGAGGAGAGTTGGAAATATTTGTGGGGTACATAGAAACACCTCACAACTCTCGTGTGTACTTTCCATCCCTCAAGATGACAGTGGTCAGAAGGGATGTGAAATTTGATGAGGAGAAGACAATGAGGTGTTCTATTGAGAGGGAGCTTCAGTTACATCCTGATCATGAACTTTTGGCTCCAAAGGAAGAACCTTAGGAAGTTTGGAGCAACTACAAGCAGAGGAGCAAAGAGTGGAGCATCCACTCAAGCAGAGACATCCAAAGAAGGAATGAAGTGAACCAGGGAAGTTGAAAGATTATTGCAAGGTGCTAGAGAGAATATGGGAGAGCCCACATCATAGCACAAGTAGAGGAGGTCACCAGATCGGTACATTGGCTACATGGATATGATGAGTGAGCTTGTAGAGATTGAGCCATCCTCATTCGAGGAAGCTGTAGAGAAACCAACATGTGTTGATGTTATGGTAGATGAATATGATTCCATTGTCATAAACAGTGTTTGGGAAGTGGTCCCAAGATGAACAGACAAATCATTGGCTGGTTCGAGATGGATTTAAAAAGTAAAGCATGCAGCATATGGAAGCATAGAGAAACAAAAGGCCAGATTTGTGGCTAAGGGGT
This sequence comes from Pinus taeda, assembly GCA_000404065.3. Classification (NCBI taxonomy): domain Eukaryota; kingdom Viridiplantae; phylum Streptophyta; class Pinopsida; order Pinales; family Pinaceae; genus Pinus; species Pinus taeda. The sequence continues at coordinate 13,506 of APFE030179942.1, forward strand.
TCTCTCAAGTTGAGGGAATTGACTATGAGGAGACCATTGATCCAGTATCAAGGTACTCATCCATCTAGTAAGTTCTAGCACTGTCAGTGTAGATGGGGTGGAAGATCCACTAGATGGTTGTTAAGAAAACATTCCTCAATGGAGTTATTGAGGAGGAGGTGTATATTGAGCAGTCAGAGGGGTTTGAGACCTTTGACAGAGAGTCACATGTGTGCAGACTCAAGTGAGCATTATATGGACTCAAGCAAGCACCATGTATATGGTACACCAAGATCAATAGCTATCTCATCATTTGGGATTCACTAAAAGTGAAGCAGATGCAAACATCTATCATATTTTGGTAGAAGGTAACTTATTGATTATTGCTTTATATGTTGATGACTTGATCCTTACTGGTGATAAGCAGCTGACCAGATCTTGTAAGGAGGGCCTTGCAAGAGATTTTTAGTTGAAGGACATGGGCCTCATGCACTACTTCCTTGTACAAGAAGTATGGCAAGGTGATGGGGAAATATTTTTCTCTTAGAGGTTTCACATAGACAAGTGCAAACCCATGGAGACTCCTCTAGTAGGAAAATGGAGGAAAGAGGATGCTACTTTAGTTGAAGCAGTGGAGGCTACCATTTACATGAAGCTTATGGTTTCACTTATGTATTTGGTGAATGCACGACGAGACATGTGTTATGAAGTTAACCATCTTACTCAAGCAATGGTTAAGCCAACCAAATTGTATTGGAAGGCAGCAAAGCATGTGTTGAGATACCTTAAAGGCACTACTCAATTTTTTCTTTAGTACATATGGACAGAGTGAATGAAGATGCAAGGCTTCACAGATGCATATTGTGCAAGGAACCCATCAGAAAAGAAGAGCACATCAGGAAGAATTTTTAGTGTTGGGTCAATAGTAGTTTCTTGGTATAATAGGAAGCAGAGATCTATGGAACTCATCTCAGTAGAAGCAGAATACATGGCTGCAAGTCAAGCAACATGTGAGGTAATCTGGATGAGAAATATTCTTTTTGGGTTATTTGGTCAGATGATGGATCCCACTGTGATTTACTATGATAATTGTAGTTTTATCGAGATCTATGAGAATCTTGTATTTAATGATCAATCCAAGCATATTGATATCTGGTATCACCATCTATGAGATTGTGTGCAAAGGTAGATTATGTTGTTGCAATACATTCCAACATGTTGGTGCTAAAATTGTTCCAAGAGTATAACAATTTAAGGACACATTCACTGAGGACTAAGAAGCCCTCTTGTTCTAGGAGTTATAGGTTGACCACCAATATGCCACAGGGGGTATCCCTAACAATACTTATATAATTTTTAGGAACGCGAATATAATAAGGTCAGGTAATAGTAACTCAAAATGTCCTAGTAATATTGCGATATTAAAAGAAGGAAAATTAATTACTAACAATCAATGAATTATACAACTCGTGCATGTATGATAAACCCAAAATGCTATAAATAAAATAAAACCAATGGAACATAACAAAAACAAGTATAATAATTGAAACAACAAATACAGGTACATGAGATAATAGCACACCTTATAATGAGGTAAGAATATTGCAACAAGTCCAAGTATCCCTAATCTCTCAATTTAATTCTCCTACCATAGGTGAATCCAATAGTAAATATGAAGATTCTAAAATCACGAAGACAAACAAGAAAACATACAAATTTCATATTTTAACCAATATCTCGGATACAAACAAATCACAAAAAATATATATAATGTAACAATTGAGGATAAGTTAAGTGAAGTATCTCGTTAGTTCGAGAGACAGGCTTCTAAAACCAACATCAATCAAATGATTGTCATTTAATCATTCAATTCAATACTAAGAATATCAGAACATGAAAATACTGAAAAGAAAAAAGTAATACTAAATACGGAACAAGTCCTATATTTAGCACTTCACTTATCATACACAAACACACACATAAAAGGGTTTGTAAAAAATTCCGAGTAATTTCATTCATAGAATAAAAAGTTTTTGTAACATGTACAATAAGAACTATGAAAACGAAACGTTTCTCTTTTGTCAACAACCCCCACATTATGGGAAACAAGGTTTTTAAATAGTAATATGAAAAAATAACTGTATTGAACTTAAATAATGTCTAAACTAAAATTAACCAAATCACTTTTAAAATAAACCAATTAAACATTACGCTCACCTCTGCGACTTTGAAAGTTTAACTTTCTTTGATGTGCCGACATGACAAAGAGAATGGGTCCCACACATCTTAACCACTAGTGTTTGAGTAGTGATCAACGATATCTCACTCCAGTCTTCAGGCTAATCTGTTATCGATTTCATTCAGTTGAACGAGTTGAACTGCTTGAGTAGTTGAAGATATTTATTCCAGACTAAGACTTCCTTTCAAATGCTTCCTCACCTTAGCAATTTGATCCCATTCCGTAGTTGATAACCAGGGCACATTCTTATATTTTTTTATGACCATGACTAAATGAGATCTAATTCGGTATCACGCCATAGGAATATTTTGTATCAGCTCATTAATTCCAACTAGAATGGTGAAACATCTACAAAGGTCGTTCACCACTATGGATGGCAAGACCAACTCTTCCCCCTGCATGGCTAAGCAACCAAGGTCTTGCTTTGTACTTCTCAACTTATTGCAAAACTCTTCATGGGATATTAGCCAGTTTTCCTTTCCCTAGAAGTATGGTATGCCAAATCTACCGAGATAATTACAGTCAACTCTAAAATCATTGATTTCCTTAGAAGCCTTATTAAACTCCTCCCACATAAGCTACATTGCAATACGCTTATCCTTCATCATATTAAGGGAGAAAACACACTGATCTCTTGGAGGTAAATTCAACCCCACTAGCATTTCATCCTCTAAGGTATTGATGAAGTCGATAAGTGAATTGATTTCCTTTAATATTTCCTCCAGTACTGTAGTTGTTCTTTTCGCTTCCAGATTGGCACTTTTAATGATGGCCTTCTCACAGTTAGAAAGGATTTCCACATAAGATCTTATTGTGGAGATTTTTTGTTTAATCTCCTTCCATATTTCTTCTTTGGCTTGTATTAGGACCTCTCTTCCTGTGAGAATAGCTCTAATTTTCTCCTATAGGGTTTTATCCTCACCTTGTTTCTACAAAAGTGCGTTCTAAATCTGTTCAATTATGTCATTCTTCTGGTTTTCTAAATTTTTTTCTTCTCCAATCTAGATTCTTCTAGATCTTACTCTATTTGAGTTATTTTGATGCACAAAAGTGTTTAGTCCTTAACTTCAGATGCTTTGGATGTATTGAGGACTTGATCAATTTTAGTTTTATAATTCATTAGAAGTTCTAGGTGGTGTTCCTCTTTGGTGCATGATTCTTCTTTCAAGACCTCCATCTGTAAGTAATTTTTTAAATTATTCCTCTTTGAGTCGTAAGGATGTTTTCATCTCCTACAGATGGGTTTTGACCTCTTCTTTCCTTTTGAAATATTGAATTAAGATATGCTAGTCATGATCTAGTATCTTCATTATGGTCTGTAGGCCTTTTATTTCCTTCTCCTTATCTTCTAGTAATTTCTTAAATGGCCAGACTTATTTAGGTTGATAATTCCGAATTATAATATCTTCCAATTATTTAATTTGATTAGCTCTAGTTCTTAAGCTACTAGTGCTATGTGTAACTAGTCAGAAACTTTTTCAAACATTGTCTGCATCTTTCTATTTCCCACTATTGAATCAAGCAATCTCTTGGCGAAAATTTATCTCACTTTTTGATGCAAGTTGATTACACCAATATCCAACACTTTCCCAAAATTAATGGCTAAATTAGAAGTTTGAGATCCCAGCATCTGTTAATTCTCTCCTATCTCTAGTTGAACTACAGTGAGGATTAGAGTATTTGTTTCAAAATAGGTAGTAGAAATAAATCGAGGTCCAACTGTAGGGACCATGTCCTGTAGTGTTGCAACTTCTAACGATTAAGACTGCTCAAACAATAGAGATAATTCTGTACCAGTTTTTATTATGGGTTTTCCTTTCGTGAATCTATGCTTGATGCCAAGGTCCCGTGCTCCAAAATCATTTGGCCTAGAATCATTGATAGCTTGTTTCTTGTCCCTACTTAACTGTTCTATTTCTTGCTCGAATAACTCAGTATCGACATAATCTCCTTTTGATTTCACCCGTTGTGATGCTTCAGTCGGAACTAAGACCTATGATTTTATTTTTGTTGCACGGTTTGGTGGAATAGGAGTTGGTTGTTCCATACTAGTTTCCTATGTTTGGATTTTAGTGGAGCTTGAAGCAAGGTGTTTTATTCCTTCATTCTTAGTAGATGTATGTGTCACCACCTATGCACGACTATCTAGAGATAGTATGATATTTGCCAAATTTTTTGTTTCAGGATTACTTTAATGTACATAAGCTGATATCCCTGCTTGTTTCTTTAATCCCAAGATAATTCCTAAGGGACCGTATTGCCAGTTGTCATCCTGCAACAATCCAAATGATAACATTTCCCTGTACAAGGAATCTATAACATTTTTACTTTTACAATTAAAGGCATAATAGAATAGGGATAATTAAAAAGTGATCCTTTCTTCTTAGAAAAAATGTAACTCATTTACAACAATCTTCTGTCTAATCACTTCATAAGCAAACAACAAGGGATAAACATACTTTGGTAATTGGTGTTTGGTCAATTTAGTGATGTCTAAATTGCAACTTTTAAATGTCAACCTGGGGCTCGTAAGCTGATGAAGTGAGGTGTACTGTATGTACTTAGGCAACTATTTCTTAAGCTTTTGTCGTTTTTAACTTTTTAAGTTTGTTTTCAAGTATATTTCTCCTACTGTGATGTGATGGAAATGAAATAAAGCGAGTGAAGTGTGTGAGATCGTGATGAGCTTTTTATAACTTAAAAGTATTCTACAAGAAATCTTGAACAACAAATGAAATGAAATCATTTCTTAAAGGAAAATAAAAGCATCAAATAAAAGACTAATGACATTGGCCCAGTATCTCTGCTGCTGCAAGAAAATGAAGATGAAATCTATGTCAAATAAAAACTAAGCAATGTGAAACTAAAGTAAATCTACATAAAAGAAAGACTAGTCACAAATACTTTAACTTCTTCTTAACCTCTTGTCTTTTAACTGAATATATCATGTGAGAAACAGTAAAAAATAAGCCAAGCAATTGTGAGTTCTTGAGAAACTAAACCAAGTTGTGCTAAGTGATATTTTGGTCCTCAATGAAGATATTAAATTATGAAGAAGGAACCATCAATAGATAAACAACTTGATGTCTAAAAGTAGAAAGCAACTATGCAAATTAACTAAATGATAGTAAGGAAATAAAGGCTGCAAAACAAGGAAGGTCAGCAACATAGATAAGATGATCACAAGTGTCACTAGTTGTGAAAAAGAAAAGAAAGTAACTGTCCCGGGCACACCTAAGAAACCTGCATAACACACTGATCAGTCATGGAAAAGTGCAGAAATATAAATAAGCAGAATTCAAAGTTTATATATAGCTATTATACATGATCAAAACACAACAATCAAAGGCATTCTGTACAATTATTATACATGAAATAAGAAAAAGAAATGCAGGAAATAAAAGAGTACTATACAGGTCTTCAGTAAACAGGGGCCCTCTGCCTACTCCAGCCGGTTCAATGATCAATTACACGCTCAAATGGAAAACAGTCTTCTCATATATTATGCATTAAAATAGAAAGTACAGTGGGAGTTCAAAATTACATATCAGCAGCTAACAACTAACAACTAACTATTAGCGTTCAAAGACGCTTTATTTATAACAGAGGAAAGCAAACTAACTTAACGCAAACTAAGCTATTCGAGCAGTTGTGCAAAAACACGTAGTCTTGTTGCGTCCTTGGATTTAGGCAACGGTCGTTGTGGGCATTCAATCCATTGTTGGATTCATGTTCCCCACTATCTTCGTGACTGAGGAGGATGCCACCTGTTCTTCACGTGCTCTAAAACAGAACACGCAGAGCCGTGCCACCGCCAATGACTTCTGTTGACCGTAGTTGCCTCCTCGTTGACCACGGGTTTTGATGACTGGTTTGGGTGAGCTGGAGGGACACACACCATGTCCTTGGTCCCACGAACTTGCCCATGTGGCTCTTCTTCCCAGAGGACACCTGGAACATATCATTTAATAAAATAGCTGCGAAATCCGGGGTTGGCTGCAGAAACCGGGATCAACTGCGGAAACCCTGTGTGAGCTGCGGAAACGCAGCACTTTGAACCAAAATTCTAAACCAAACACAGTCATTAGCATAATTAGAAAACCATGTAAAAGGTCCTAAAATACAATGATTTGAGCAATTTGATGGAGGGAATGAGTGGCAAAAGAAGGAAATGAATAGGAAAATGAGGCTGAGAGGATGTATAAAGAAGTGTAGGTTTGAGGCTCAACATACCCCCACTGTGAAGGTGTTGCATGTCCTCATGCAACCAAAACTTTGTCATTGTTTTTCAATCCATGTGCTGAGATGCTTTTGCCAAAACATCTAGCCTTCTTCTCTTTCTCCTTGCTGCCAAAATTGTCCTTGGTTTCTTGACTAAACACCTGAACCTCAAATTGATCAATGCCCTGCTCAGTTTCTTACATTTTCCCTTCAATTTTCTATTCTTCTTCTGCCAGAGTCCTAAGTGAAGCATGGTATTGTCATGGACCATTTTGTCCACTTTGCTTTGTTCTTTCAATGCTTCGTTTTCTTGTTTAATATGCAGGTTCATGACTTCTAGTTCAAACACCTCCTGTTTTAAAGATTGGACCTGTTCATTAAGAGGCAATATAGTGCTTGGACTTGCAACTGATTGCTCCAAGGCCTCCAAATAATTGTATACCTCCTGCTGGTCAGGGTCAATTTCAGGTGATCTTCTTGGGCTATGTTCAAGATCAAATTATGTTTGAGGTTCTATCTGAAAGGGACTCTCTTCACGTGGAGGAGTGGACTCAAGGTCAATCTGAGCTGGAGCCTTTTCAGGTGTAGCTTCTCCCAAATCAATGAAATGTGACTGTTTTTCTTTAGTCACACTCATTTTTCCCTTAAGTCTACTGCTTCTTCTCACTTGTACACTAGTGCTCTTTTGCTGGGCACTCTGTTTTTCTTTTTGTTTCTTCTTTGAGAGGGCAACAGCTTGAAGTTGTGCTAATCTATCAGCCAAGGTTTGGGAGTCTTCTTCTACTGAAGGTTCAGGTGATGGAGATGATTCACGAACAATTGTCTTCCCTTTATCCTTTTTCTGTTTCTTGGTTTTATCTCTCTCTTCCTCTTCTTCTTGGGTAGTTTCC